>JAVQIZ010068187.1:0-11923 GCA_036023535.2 Galaxias brevipinnis
CAAGATGACCCTCTGCTCATGCTGGCTCTGAACTCAGCCAAGATCGCCAGTGATGCTCTGTACAAGAAGGACTTCAACAAGTCCAAGACCAAGTTCAACCTTCCAGTTGACATGATGTCCTTTGAACTGGCCAAGAAGAACCAGATTCAGGTTAACCATGCCAACTACATCACCCGCCTGCACAACTGGACTTGCCTGCCAGACTCCAGTGATGTGGTCCAGGCCAGAAAGGTCTACGACATGCAGAGCGATGTAAGTGCTGATTGCCTGAATTTGCATTCTACATTGTATTTCTATTCATATATTATTTGAGTTAATGTCATGGAACTAACAGTTTGTGTTCTTGTATCCAGGCCGTGTACAAGGCTGATCTGAAATGGTTGCAAGGTACAGGCTGGGTGCCTATTGGCTCCCTTGATGTTGAGAAGGTGAAGAAGGCCGGCGAGGTCCTGAGCGAAAGAAAGTACCGCCAGCACCCCAGCAAGTTCAAGTTCACCGCCAAGACTGACGGCATGCCCTACGCTTTAGCTCAAGCCAATGCACAGGTCATGAATAAGGTACGCAATATTTTACATCGTGTCACAAGTGGAACAGCATTAAAGTGTTCGACTTCAAGGTGTTCTCTTTCATCAAATTGTAACCCGTAGAAACCTTTGATATGTTACTTCTGTTAAAAGGAGCTGAATAAATACTGTTGCTGTGTTTTTTCAGAAACTGTATACTGAGGCGTGGGAGAATGACAAAGTCAAGCTGCACATCCAGCCTGACACCCCTGAAATTGTCTTGGGCAGGCAGAATGCCATCAACATGAGTGCTGTAAGTTTACACATCGCAGTTTTATTGACTAATGGCAGCTTTTGTAAATGTTGTCATTTTCATAAACTGTTAAAAATACCTGTTGTTTTAGGCTCCTTTCAGTTCTTTGTTCCTTTTCAATCCACATATAGTTTTAGGCAACAGAATCACAGTTCGCATTAGAAAATATTTCAAGTTTGTGTAAGACACCATCCTTTCTCCCAAACTCCTATACTTCTGTTGCAGGCCCTTTGAATATCATAAGAGATAATGATATTCACAATAATATCATTCAATGGTTTAGATTCATAATATTATTGTCCACCAGTCATGTTACGTTAGCATAGAGTGTGAAGTAGTTTAATTTTACTCAACAAAATACTGCTTTTTAATGTTTAGTTTTGGATTATTTTAGTATTGAAAATACATAGTTGACAAATAGTTGTATTCACTTGTAACTGTGTCACAAAATCAAATTCCATTTGCAGTTTTAAGCACACACAAACCCAAATGGTACATTGTTTTCACCTGCAGCTATTTTGGTTTAAACTAATTACTAACAGGACCAATTTTAAGATTTAAATACACCAGCTAGTCAGGTGGAACTCTTTAACACTCAATTCTGTTCTCTCTGGCAGAAACAATACAAACAAGGCTTCTTAGACACCATCTTCAAGGGCTATCTTCTTCCTGGGGATGCCATTTCTGTCAAGGCTGCAAAGGCCTCCAGAGACATCATCAGCGATGTGAGTTATACATGTCGGATATAGGTATATTGTGGAAAGTGTTATTCCTGAAGTGTATCAATTTCCTTTCGACATATTGAAATGTGTGTCTCATAATTAATATATGCATAACTCAAGTGTTCTCTGTTGACATATTTTAGTACAAGTACAAGACCGGATATCGCAAGCAGGTTGGCCACCACATTGGTGCCCGCTGCATCCAGGATGACCCTCTTATCATGCTGGCTCTGAACTCAGCCAGGATTTCCAGTGATGCTCTGTACAAGAAGGACTTCAACAAGTCCAAGACCAAGTTCAACCTTCCAGTGGACATGATGGCCTTTGAACTGGCCAAGAAGAACCAGATTCAGGTCAACCATGCCAACTACATCACCCGCCTGCACAACTGGACCTGCCTGCCAGACTCCAGTGATGTGGTCCATGCCAGGAAGGTCTATGACATGCAGAGTGATGTAAGTTCCTGCTGGCGGAAGTAGACGTCTCTTCTTCTCCATAACTGACTATTAGGATTGTCTTATTTCCAAGATCAATGCACTTAAACATGAAATGGTTATTCTGCCACTTCTCAGGCTGTGTACAAGGCTGACATGGATTTCATGAAAGGTGTGGGATGGGTGCCGATTGGGTCCTTGGATGTGCTGAAAGTCAAGAAGGCCGGTCAGATCCTGAGTGACCGCCTCTACAAGCAGAAGCCAGACCAACTGAAGTATACCCAGGACATGACCTCAATGCCCATGGTCCTGGCCAAGGCCAATGCTGAAACCATTAACATGGTATTTGGCAGCTCAAGTGTTCTTATGTTTGATAATATCATGGTTGGATTAGATATTGACAAGGTTTAAGATGATTGTGTTACTAATATACTTTTTGTGTTACAGCGCCAGTATGTTGCAGCCTGGAATGCTGACAAGATCAAAACTCATGTGACCCCAGATCTGCCAGAGTTGGTGCTGGCTAGGGCTAATGCTATCACAATGAGCAAAGTGAGTACTTCATCGTAACAAATCTAAAACCCTCTATATGACATGTTTTTGTGTTTTAAATACCTCTGGGTTAAGGCTGAATTTGTTTCACATGTTATTATATCGAAATTGCTTTAGGTCAAGGTGTTTCACTAGATATACTTATACTTAATTTTTTTTTGTATGGCTAACCTTTTCTACAACTGCATACATGTCTTTGCTTTATATATTACATTATGTGCATGCTGCCCTTTTATTTCTTTCAGAAACTGTACAGGCAAGGCGTTGAGGAGTCCTTCAGAAAGGGTTATGACCTAAAGGCTGATGCTATTGCCATCAAAGCTGCCAAACACGGGAGACAAATCATAAGTGAGGTGAGTATCGCACCGTATCATCACAAGACTGGCTTAAAGGTCATGGCCTAACAAGAAGAGTAAACCTTAACCTTTTGTGTCAACGCAGAACAAATACAGAGCCGCATACCAAAAGCAGGTTGGCCACCACATTGGTGCACGCTGCGTTCAGGATGACCCTCTGCTCATGCTGGCTCTGAACTCGGCCAAGATTGCCAGTGACGCCCTGTACAAGAAGGACTTCAACAAGTCCAAGACCAAGTTCAACCTTCCAGTGGACATGCTGACCATTGAGCTGGCAAAGAAATGCCAGGTCCAGGTCAACGACTTCAACTACAGGACTCGCCTGCACAACTGGACCTGCCTGCCAGACTCCAATGACGTTGTCCAAGCCAGGAAGGTCTACGATTTGCGCAGTGACGTAAGTTAACAAATACTTTTTCCCATTCATCTTAGGTTTGGAGTGTCCGCTATTGTTTAAAGAGGAATACAAACACTATTTCTACAAAACATATTACATTTGTTCCTTTTAAGACCTTTTTAGGTGGTGTGTGTTTGTAGGTTTTACTTCATAATGTACTCCTGGTCATCCAGACATTTGTCAAGCCATAGTTACTCTTTGACTTTATTCTTGAATTTTCCATACAAGGCCGAGTGTGTCTGTTCTATCATGTTTTCCCTTTTACACCCTTCTGTAACCAGGCTGTATACAAGGCTGATCTGGAGTGGCTCAGGGGTACAGGCTGGGTGCCTATTGGTTCGCTAGATGTGGAAAAAGCCAAGAAGGCTGCCCAGATCCTAAGCGACATAAAGTACAGGGAACACCCCAGCAAGTTCAAGTTCACTGCCAAAACGGATGGCATGCCCTACGCTTTAGCTAAGGCCAATGCCCAGACAATTAATAAGGTACACTGCATTTTCATATTTGTTTTTGAAATGTTGATCTTAGATTTCATTAATCCCTATACATAATAAGGTGAGATAAAGGGTTTAAATATTGGCTTGACCTCTGTCTGTCTCCCCATCAACAGAAAGCATACATTGAGGCCTGGGAAAATGATAAGATTCACATCCACATCAATCCCGACACCCCAGAGATCATCTTGGCCCAGCAGAACAAACTCAACACCAGTCTGGTATGGCAACTTCACAGTACATTTCACTCCTTTGTTCCAGGGGATAAAATGCTGGAGATAATATATTTAACTCCATCAGACCCTTTTAATTAAAAAAAAAAAAAATCTGCTAAAATACCTTTTGCTAACGTACGTGGCTCATTTTGTGTAAACAATGTGTTAACATTAAATTGTTCTTTCAGAAACATTACCGTCAAGGCTTCGAGGACACCATCAGCAAAGGCTACTATCTGCCTAAAGATGCCATATCTGTCAAAGCTGCCAAGGCCTCCAGGGACATCATTAGTGACGTATGTCTACTGCCTATATGGATAGAAACTAGATTACGTTTTATTAAAGGAATCATGGATGTTGTCCTAAACACATTTGTGCTTTGTGAGACCCTTTTTAGGTGGTGTGTGTGTTTATGGGTTTTACTTCACAATGTACTCATGGTCATCCAGATATTTGTGAAACCCATAGTTACTCTTTGACTTTATCGCCACATTTTCAGTACAAATACAAGACAGGATACCGTAAGCAAGTTGGTCACCACATTGGTGCCCGCTGCATCCAAGATGACCCTCTGCTTGTGCTTGCCGCCAACGCAGCCAGGATCTCCAGCGATAACATATACAAGAAAGACTTCCATAAAACCAAGACCAAGTTCCACCTGCCCGTGGACATGTTGGCCTTTGAACTGGCCAAGAAGAACCAGATTCAGGTCAACCATGCCAACTATATCACCCGCCTGCACAACTGGACCTGCCTGCCAGACTCCAGTGATGTGGTCCAGGCCAGGAAGGTCTATGACATGCAGAGCGATGTAAGTACCAAAGTCTCTCTGACTAAAAAGCTCAACTTGTATGTCCATCTTGCTTTTGACTGTTTAAACAAAGTATTATTTCTCTTTGAAAATATGTCAAACTCTTAAAAGTATGACGTTCTATGGAAGAGTAATCAGTACTTGTAATCTTTGGCTCATTGACACTGTTGCTTCTCTTCAGGCTGTGTACAAGGCGGACTTGGAGTGGTTGAGAGGCTGTGGCTGGATGCCTCAAGGCTCTGTGGATGTGGTCAAGGCCAAGAACGCCATGAACATCTTGAACGAAAGACTCTACCGCACACCGGCCAGCTCAATCAAGTTCACCAGCGTAGTGGACCTGCCCGAAGTTGTCCTGTCCAAGCAGAATGCTGATCAGATCAGCAAGGTGAGCAACTCCCACTCCATTAGTTTGAAGCAAGAGTACATACTGTACCTCATATAGCACTGTATCACAATGCTTGTGAGTGTGTATGTGCTTTCAGTTCTAACTGTAGATATCTGTTCTTGTTTACAGTGGAAATACCAAGAGGTTTGGGAGAAGGACAAGACCTCCATTCATCTCCAGCCTGATATTCCCTCCATTGTGCTGTCCAAGGCTAATGCTATTGCCATTAGCAATGTACGTTTGGCTAAGCTCTCGAAATCGCAGCTAAACAAACACGGTATCCTAGGGCCAGTTGTGCAGCCTTAGACCTGTCTTATTTTGTTCCTAATTTCACACATTTGTCGGCTTTTGTCTGCTCAGAAATTGTACACCAAGGACTGGGACAACCAGAAGGCAAAGGGCTACCAGATCAAGGAGGACGCCATCGCTGTGCTAAAAGCCAGAGCTTCCAGGGACATCATAAGTGACGTAAGAAAAAAGGATTCATTGGACAAAGATCACTATTAGATACTCTGTAGTGCTTAATATCAATGTTTTCCAGTTAAAATCAAATGTACTTTCTTATCAACCACTATTATTCCATGCTGAAATATGTCTTATTTTTTTGCCTGTAGTACAAGTATAAGACTGGCTACCGCAAACAGTGTGGCCACCACATTGGTGCCCTCAGTGTTAGGGACGACCCTCTCATCGTGCTAGCTCTGAACTCAGGCAAGATTGCCAGTGATGTTCTGTACAAGAAGGACTTCAACAAGTCCAAAACCAAGTTCAACCTTCCAGTGGACATGCTGACCATTGAGCTGGCAAAGAAATGCCAGGTCCAGGTCAACGACTTCAACTACAGGACTCGCTTACACAACTGGACCTGCCTGCCAGACTCCAGCGACGTGGTCCACGCCAGGAAGGTCTACGATCTGCGCAGCGATGTGAGTGCTCCTGGACGCCCTACTCCAATGGAATTTGAATTGATTGTGTAGGAATACGTGTCATCCGGTGAGCGCTCTAAACTCGCCGTGCCTTTGCTTCCCAGGCTGTGTACAAGGCTGATCTGGAGTGGCTGCGCGGCTGTGGCTGGATCCCCCATGAGAGTGTGGAAGTCAAGAAGGTGAAGCACGCCCAGGAGATCCTGGCTGATGTAAGTCCGTCTCCCCCACTCACTTGTGTGCCATCGCTTTGTGTACAGCATTGCATTCTCGCCCTGATGTGCTGGAGGTTTCCTTTAACTGTTTTGAATGCTTTCTTACAGAGAGGCTACCGGGTCAAGCTGGACACGCAGAAGTTTGTTGCCCCCGTTGACAGAATGGACTTTGTCTGTGCCAAGAATGCAGCTGACGTGCTCAATGACGTAAGGGGACAGATCTCTGTCTATCTTCTCAGGATCGACTGCATTGGATATGATGGTAGTTTAGTCTCTTAGTGAGATAACGCAATATATTCAAAAGAAGAATTTCTGCTCTGAAAGTTTCCTACCAAATTTTGTAGTCCGACATAAGGTAAACTCATCTCTCAGGAAACTATCAGGATTCTCAAGGAGCTTTGTTGGTCTAAATTACAATTATTTGTTGTATAAAAAGTGAGTTAGACAAAAGATCTTTCTTTATTTACAAAACTATACTGCCTTTTCTGAATTGCACTTGTTTCATTAACAAAACTATACTGCCTTTTCTGAACTGCACTTGTCTCATGTCTGCTTGCAGAGCAAGTATCGTGAGCTCTGGAACAAGGAAAAAACCCAATACCATCTGTCTGACACACCAATCCTGGCTACTGCCAGAGAGGTGGCTAAGACCATGCACCCTGTAAGTGAGCTGCTCGCATGTTGGGACCCTTTCATTACATTTATCTATTATGCTGTAATTCATGCGGTACTTTCAGTACTTTTTGGACTCCTGTAAGTGCATGGACTTAAGCCGTTGGAGCTGCTTATAACTCTGTGATAGCCTGCTGACGGTAAATCCCTTTCAGAAACTCTACACCAAGGCCTGGGATAAGGTGAAGGCCACTGGGTACTTCATGCCTGGAGATGCTGTGCCTATCAAGCAGTGCATCCAGACCACACATAAGCAGAGTGAGGTAAGTACAAGGAAAAATTTTTAATCAGTTAGGAACCTCTTGACGCATTTTACTTAACTTAGAAACAACTTCGACTGTGTATTTTTTACTATGAACTTAGTTGTACTTTCTATCAAATCTTCCATATACTATGTGTACACACAGCACAAATACAAAGCCAGCTACCGCAAGCAAGTAGGCCACCACATAGGTGCACGCTGCGTCCAGGATGACCCTCTGCTCATGCTGGCTCTGAACTCAGCCAAGATTGCCAGTGACGCCTTGTACAAGAAGGACTTCAACAAGTCCAAGACCAAGTTCAACCTTCCAGTGGACATGCTGGCATTCGAGCTGGCCAAGAAATGCCAGATCCAGGTCAACGACGACCGCTACAGGACACGCCTACACAACTGGACATGCCTGCCAGACTCCAATGATGTTATCCAAGCGCGCAAGACCTATGACCTCCAGAGTGATGTGAGTGGGACACAAAAATAGTGACTTGTTTTTGTTGTGATATTATTGTTGTTCTATGTTATTATACATTTTGCTTGACTGTTTTCTTGCTGAATTATTTTCAGTTCATCTACAAAGCTGATATGGAGTGGATGAGGGGCTGTGGCTGGGTGGCAGCAGACTCTGTCGATCACGTCAAAGTTAGGAAGGCCCAGGAGATCCTCAATGAAGTAGGTGTTCTGTCTCGTATCATGACCTAATGGATCACTGTCCGTCCACCTTTAAGAGTCCTCAGAAGGTAAGATCAGCAGGTTTGGTGCCTCACCCTATTGGTCTGGTGTGTTTGTCTTGCAGAGGCACTACAAGAAAGATGCCAAGCTGAACTTCGCCAAGTACACTCACATTGTGGATCGCCCCGAGATCATATTGGCCAAGATGAACGCTTTCCACCTCAGCGATGTAAGCAGTGCATGACTCTCACGAGCAAATGACTGAAAACAAGATATACAATTAAACAAAAGTAAATGAGATAGACCATGATTTTGAAGTTGTATTATAATAGCTGTTTCTGCAGGAAGTGCTTGATTTTATCGTATAGTATCATCCAATGATGCGGTTTTCCATTTCCGTGTTGTTGTTTTAGCTGAAGTACCATGAGACGTTTAATGCTGAGAGGGGCAAGTACATCGGCTCTGAGGACACTCCCCAGCTGGCCCATAGCAGAGAAGTGGCACGGAACATCAGTGAGGTACCGTAGCTGCAAAAATAACCAATAACTACGTTCAGTTCATTCAACCCCATACCTTTATTCTTTTATTCATTCACTAATTATTATTATGAGTTATATCCATGTTATTTATATTATTATTAAATATTCGTATGTATTGCATTCCATTTCTGTTAACTCCTGTAGCTTTACATACGGGGTACTTGTGTGTTTGATTGCAGAAATTCTACAAGAAGGCATGGGATGAGGGCAAGGCTTCTAGCTACCAGCTGAACCACGAGTACATTCCTGTGATTAATGCCAAGAAGGGCAGGGAGATCATCAGTGATGTGAGTCCACAGCATGACCATCAACACCCCAGAGCCTCCTCTTAGGCTGTCCTTTTTGTGAATACACTGAAATGTTTTAAGCTTTGTTTGCAAATGCATACAATGATAAAGTATTTACAACGTTAGTAGCTATATTAGTTGTCGCCCTCAGAACAGGTTATATTTGACTGTTAGTAGCCTTGTCAAAATAACCTGTGCATTTGTTATTTTTTCAATTTGTCTGCCTCCAGAATAAATACCATAAGGAGCATGAGAAGGTCAAGGGCCACTATCTGGCTAACACTCTGGTGGACTTCCCTGAAGTAGTGCGATGTGGAGAGCAAGAGAAGGGCAAGCCAATGGTAAGAAACACAGCCATGTCGGTTTAGCTCATAGGACACAAGTAGACAACATTTTTTTTTATCCTATTCATGTCTGTTGAAATTATAACCGCCTAATATTTCCCCCCTTTTCAGAGGCACTACACGAAGGCCTACAATGAGATGAAGGTCAAGTACAACCTGCCCCAGGACGTCATCGCCAACGTGGTGGCGAAGAGGAGCCAGGACATGCTGAGTGACGTGCTCTACCGCACCTACCTGCACAACTGGACCTGCCACCCCGACCAGGAGGACACCATCCGCGCCCGCAAGACTAACGAGATCCTCAGCGACGTAGGCTCCTCGTTCCTCCTATGACTCAGCTTTTGTGTGTGTGTGTGCTCAGTGCTCAGTTACTCAGTGTGACTTTGACAAGTCTATATAAGCAACTTCTTTCCAGTGCTGTAAGCTGTTAGAATAGTTGCCTACACAAACCACAGCAGCTGTACCTTAGTTATTAACATAGATCTGAACAGTATACATTCATGGTCCTTGTCGTTTGAAGTGTTCATGCTGTTTTTGTGTGTCTTCAGGTGTTCTACAAGGATGACTTGAACTGGATGAGGGGCATTGGCTGCTATGTGTGGGACACGCCTGAGATTATCCGTGCCAAGAAGGCCTACGAGCTGCAGAGTGACGTGAGTGACCTAAAGAGGCTGTCCACATGACTCACGAGTTTGTATTGCAATGCTGAAAAACGTCTATTTGTTTTATTCCAAATCTCTTTAATAGTTTTGCACAGAAGCTAATTATGAACACAATACAAAATGTGGTTGTTTGAAGTAGTCTCATTCGTTCTTTTCCAGCTGAAATACAAAGAGGAGGGTAAGAAGGAGTGGAACAACTACTCCATTGTGACAGACACCCCGGTCTATGTGACCGCCATCCTGGGTCACACCTGGGCTAGCGAGGTAAGTGACAGGGAGAGTCGTTTGACATCACTAAGCCTCTGCATCCGGCTATTATATGAAATTGACGGAGGAACCATCCGGTTTTAGACGCACTATGTCGCTCTGTCCCACAGCTGAACTACAGGGAGGCCTACCACAAGGAGAAGCACATGTACACCACTATCCTGGACACTTACGACTACGCCAGATGCCATGACCTCAAACACTTCTACAGCTCGGTGAGGGTGGACCTTCATCTTACAATACCATGTACACAATGTAAACAATCAACCATATTCTATGTGGGTTTTTTATGAGGAGATATAATGTTTTTTTGTCCACCTCTCTCGACAGAAACAATACACAGCTGCCTGGGACAAGATCAAGGCCAAGGGCTACAAGCTCCCGGCTGACTCCCATGCCCTGGCTCACGCTAAACAGCAGAAGGTCATCCTCAGCACTGTAAGTCACAGTCAACATGCCAACTGGTTCTATCTGACCATTGTTGCAGGCAGAGTGCGAATTATAAGACAATCAAGGGGGTCAACTTTTCTTTTTTTCTTCTCCAGAGCGAACCAGGGTTCTTATATACAATTTAATGCAAGCAACACTTTATTAATGCATGAGTATGTTAGCTAGGAACAGTAGGCTATGGTTGTGTATAATTTCAGTGTATGTAGTACTATATGCCCAACAAACTGGCATGACGGCAAATACCATTAAGTGCAGCCCCCTTTCTTACTCACCTCCACCTCAGTCTCCCTGCCATCTTGTTCTTTCGCTGTATCCTTAATACAACAGCACATACATTACAGCTTTTCATAACAATTGGTGCCTGCATACACCAAATGTTTATAGTATTGCCATCTCTAACTTACTACTCTCGACTACTATTATTTTTTGACTGCAAAAAAACTTACAAATGTCACATGCCTTCCTCTTGCTCATGTCCACGAATGAAATCTGAGTTAAATAAAGGAGACCTCTGACATTTAAATAGAAACAATGTTCATTACACTTGATGATAGGATTAATATTGTTCAGTTACACAATTAGCTAAAACTACATGAATGCATCAACTACTGAATACAAAGCGTTTGTTTCTTATAAAATTAGCAAAAACGGTGGTGATAATCATTAACTGGGCATGAAAAAAAGAGGACACATAAATCAATGGAAAAAGTTAACCACAATATGACCTAATGTGATGCCCCCTGGCCCTGATATTTCACCAGCTAGCCAATGACTTAGCTAGTACCGCATTTTCACCTGTGTTATCTATTATTATAATTTTTTTAGCAATGCTGGTAAAATTATATGTGGGGAAAATTGGGGGGAATAGCCAAAAAGTGAGTGTAATACAGTGCATACATTCCGTCATTGTGGTAATGTCAGTAGTTGTCGGTGGTGACGCGCTAACTAGCAAGCTGACACAGACCCAGGCCATGGCCATATGTTTACCAACTGGTCTTTAGCTAGCTGTCGTCCTATATTTAATTCAACAACAACGCACTGGGTACACGAACTAATTGGAAACTTAAAACTACGAGACTTCATTTACAAGAAAAGGGTTAATATCTGCACACTAACGTTCTATCTACTCTTGAGATTGATTTGAATGTCCTGTAGTCTAGCCGAAATACCGAATCGTCACGAGACTCAGGTTGGGTTACAATACCCATACTAGCATACTATAGCCCATTAATGCAATGAGTAAGACAGATTTTTTTTTAGTATGTCCCAGATACATTGTAGGCCTATGTCAAATGTAGTAAGCCAAAAATACCAGGGTTGCGTCCCAATACTCATACAACTAGCTTACTATATAGAACATTTAGAATGTCCCAAAACATAGTATGGCTGTTGTTTGCGGGGGGGGGGGGGGGGGGGGGGGGGGGGGGGGGGGGGGGGGGGGGGGGGGGGGGGGG
>JAVQIZ010068193.1:0-15029 GCA_036023535.2 Galaxias brevipinnis
CAAGCTTACACAGGCACACACACATATGCAACACACGCACACACACACACACAAACACACACACTCACACAGGTATGCACACACAGGCACGCACGCATTTAAAGTGCCCACACATACCAATAAAAACAAATACCAGTCTAGCACCCACTCCACCCCACCCCCCCCCACCCCCCGCACCATTCCTTCCCTGTCGTTTTGATTCTCTCTAAATGTAGAGTGAAGGGCACTTGAGTTCATTCTGTGTAAACGTCCTTCCAGTCCTCCGAACCTCTGCTATGTGTCAGCCTGCCTGCCAGCCTCTTAACCTCCAGTAACCTTTTCATTGTTTATACTGCTCCACGTGTGTGTGTGTGTGTGTGTGTGTGTGTGTGTGTGTGTGTGCGTGTGTGTGTGTGGAGAGGGGAGGAGAGGGGATATCCTGAAAAGAAGAGAATCCCTAATGCTAAATAGCCTTTTTTTACCCCCTCCCTCTCTCCCTCCCTCCCTCGCTCCCTTACTCCCAGCCTTGCTCCAAGCGCCATGCCTCATATCACCATTCCTCTATCCGTCTCTCTCTTTCTCTCTCCCATGCTGTAGAGGCAAGGGGATAGCGCTGAATTATTCAGAATTAGTATGAATTTTTAACGCCTTTCTTCCCCCCCTAATGGAAACGTACAGTGCAGGGAAAGGCCACAGAGCCAGGTTGACAAAGACCTGCTCTCCTGCACTAAACGCTCATTAGGATACAAACACTCCATTCACCTCTCTCTCTCTCTCTCTCTCTCTTTCGCTCTCTCTCTTATCGCAATTTTACAGACCAGTCTGTAATTTCTTTCAATTCTGCTTCCGATAATTATTATCTATTAATTTAACTCAGCAGGTCTTCTGTGTGTCTGATAGCTATCGCTGCTTTTTGCAGCACCTTTAATACCCGATGAGCTAAATAATTCAAAGCTGCATAGTACTATAATAACACCAGAGCAAGTTCACCCCGCATTACCCCCAATTTGGAGTCACTGGTAAATGTAAAATTGAGACTAAAGGCCAGTGGTGCAGCATGTGCTTTGCCGTTTTAAATGATTATACAATGACTCTGTATAGCATTGTAGCATTAGCTTGCACATTTCCTGTTCCACCACATAGACCCCCACCCTCTCTCTCTCTCTCTCTCTCTCTCTCTCTCTCTCTCTCTCTCTCTCTCTCGCTCTCTCTCTCTCTCTCGCTCTCTCTCTCGCTCTCTCTCTCTTTTTCTCTCTATTTTCTCTCTCTTACACACACACACACACACACACACACACACACACACACTGTCTGAGCATCCATCTGTGGCCCTCGGCGTAGCCCTCTCCATGAACCCCTCACCGAGTTCACGCCGCCCCACAAAACCCACCACACAATCTTCAAACAGCTGCCAAATAAAGCTCCTGCACCGCAAGTAAGACATTCTCCAGTGGGCTCTTCCCTCAGAGGAACCCTCTCTCCTCCTCCTCCTTCCATTACTTTTCTTTTTACTCTTAGTCTTTAGCCCCTCTCTAGCAGTCCCTTCGTTCCCACTTCCACTCACATGTAAGTGATCCTGGTACTGCATACTGCCAGTCCAATGAAAACACACAGATACTGTAGGCCCGGCCTCTAATTCAGAGTTTGCCCTCCACCCCCGTATCCTATGATGGGGGTCTAAAACTCATCTTTTGAAGTGCTCTCCCTTAACCTGCCTCAGTCCCATGGAGGGTTAGAATGTGAGGGGATCCCTGCTTGGTGTGAAAGGTCTGCTGTTTCAACATTGCACTTTTCTGGTTTTCTAATACAAATTAAATACATGTCTTACGTAATTATACTGGAGGAACCGACATGTTTCTATATGGAATCCGACAGATAGACGATACCGTAATTATCAGGAACGATCACTGCATTTGTTATAACAAGAATAACGCCTCCCTTCCCCTGGCTCCGTCTGCCTCCCTCTCCCAGCCAACTCCGGGTCTCTCCAGGGTCCCCAGACCCCTCAATCTACAGGCAGCAGCTCCATGGCTGAAGCCCCAGGAGACCTGAAGCCCCCCACCCCGGCTACCACTCCCCTGGGACAGGTCACCCCGGTCCCCCCTAGCAGGTACCACATCCTACCCAGCCTGCTCCATGTCACTTAATCCGCGTCCATGTTTCATGTTTCATGTTTAGCTAATGCTAAAGCACATGCGCTTTTGAACCATGGCGATGCTAGATACATTCTCTCTCTATGTCCAGGGGTAGTGTGGTGAGTGTCCAGGACCCCTTCTCGGAGGTGAGTGACCCAGCCTTCCAGAAGCGCAACTCCATGCCCCAGGGGGGGCCCTACCAACCGGGCGTCAGCATGCCCGACATGATGATGAGGCTACAGTACGACGCCAAGGACCCCTTCGCTGGCATGAGAAAAAGTGAGCGGGCTTAGACAATGCCACCCACAGAATGGACCACCACCTTTAAACCCAGCATCATGGATTCCTCGTAGTGGTTTCCACATGTACATCTCTTTAAATCAAGCCACTGAACTGGAATGATTTAACTGACATGGTTCAACTATTTCTTATTCCAAAAGTTTGTGCATCAAAAACAAAAACAAAATGTGCATATTTTTGCTGCAGTACTTACTGTAATGTGCTTGACAGCGGATCAGATAGAAGTTGAGTTTTGGTATTTATGGTAGTCTTGATTACTTTTACTGTAACTAGGACATTTGAGGTTGTACGCTCATAAAACACATATTGTTGGGTGGTCTTGGTTTGGCAGTAACTGCATTGAAAAGCTAGGTTGTTTACTGTCAGGTTTCAAAAACATAGTTTCTGAGATTTTCTTCTTCCTTCCTCAAGTTGCATCAACATAGCCAAACACTTTTTATGAGCGCGAGACAGTGAGAGTGATGAGAAAAAGCAAATGGAATGTTACAAGTATTGTGTTAGAGAGTGAATTGAAAAGCAGTCTGTGTATTCCTTGTCTTAGAGAAGAGTGGAGGTAATTTTGTAGAGTCCTGCTGCCATCTAGTGGCTGAAATATTTCACACAAAGCACCACGCTCAATCTAAAATGTTTCTATTTACTTATCTAATATCTATTTGTTGCCTCTCGTCACAACAGTGGCAGGAGGGGACCCCTACATGCCAGGGCAGATGCCTAGCAGTGGCATACAGGATCTGTATGCTAGGCCTCCATCAGCCATGGGCATGAGCCAGCGCTCTCAGTACCCATATGGACAAGGATATGAGAGGAGGTAAGCACATTTATGTATCCTTCTGTACTCCTTGTTGTACATGTCCCAATTTCTTCATTTACTGAGACATGTGCTAGCAGATACTTTTGTGAATGTGCACACATACACACACACATGTTCACCGTCTCTTACTCATGACGAAATGTTTGGATTGATTGGTGATGGCTAAACAGCGTGTTCCACAGGCCAGACCATGTGATGGGGATGGAGGGGAGCATGGGCCCCCCCGGGAGTCAGAACAACATGGGACCTTCCAGCAGTGAAGGCAGCATGTACTCCCCAAACAGATACCCAGCCCAGCAAAGGTGAGGCCCCTCCCACTGATTGGTCTTCCCTCTGAGTGTGTTTCCTTTTCATTGGACGCACAGGCAGCGTTGTATGGTGTCAGTGAATGACTGTTTGTTTGTCCTCCTCGGCAGACACGACGGCTATGGACAGCCGTATCCTGCCATGCCGTATGGAATGCACCCTTCAGGGATGTACCCACAGCAACAGGTGAGAGACCCCAGTGAAACTCTGCCACTGTGATGTATAAGAACATGATCCTAGCTTGGGGTAGTTAACGTGATCCTAACTACTCAGAAAACCAACAACTCAGAGTGTCCTTTCTGCCTTTATTGTGTACAATTAGGATGCAACACATTGCAAGTTTCTATATGTGTGTTTTATTCCTTTCTGCAGGGCTACAAGCGTCCATTGGAGGGCATGTACGGCCCCCCAGGGAAGAGACACGAGGGGGACATGTATGCTATGCAGTATGCCAACCAGCAGCCAGACATGTACAGCCAGTACAGCAGTGGGTACTCAGGCCCTGAACGCAGACCCATCCAGGGCCAATTTCCGTACCCCTACACCCGAGACCGCATGCCCCCCTCTGCACAGGGGCCACCCGGACAGCACCCCCAACACGCCATGATGGGAGGGGGGCCTGCCGCCAACCATGCAGTTGATGGCGCCAATATGTGGCCTTCCAGGACAGATATGGGCTATCCCTACCCCAACAGACAGGGGGCGCCCTCACAGATGCCACCCTATGGCTCTATGGGCCGAATGGATGAGATGGAAGGCAGGCCTGGCCAGGAGAGTCAGTGGCACCGGCAGTCTCCGTACATGTCTTCATCGGGCGTCATGCCACCTATGTCGTCACGACAACCCTCCTCGTCCTATCAGCATTCCCAGTCGATGGCAAATCACCTCTCCCGACCCCCAAGCCCCGGGCCGTTCCAGCGCTCCTTGGAATCCGGGATGTCACCCAGCAAAGTTGCCTTCATGACCTCCATGAAGATGGGCAAGCCAGGGATGGCCATGCCAGGCATGCAGGGCAGCGGACCGCTTGGACAGTTCCCACCAAACCTACGGAGGGACCTCAACTACCCAATGGGATCAGTGGAAGGCACCATGCCACTTCTGAAACCCAGACGCAAGATCACCTCCAAGGACACTGGTGAGAAACCGCACTGTCTAGCAGTTATTTTTCTGCAAAGGGATTCCAGCATACATCATTGTTGACTTTTTAAATGAATCAGGGGAAGACAGTTTATATAGGGCTGCCATTAACGATAAGCTGCTGTAAAACTGTACTTACTTAAGTTCAAATTGACATTTCTCTGTCCAAGGAACCCCTGAGGCCTGGCGAGTGATGATGTCACTAAAGTCTGGCCTATTGGCAGAGAGCACATGGGCTCTGGACACCATCAACATCCTGCTGTACGACGACAGCACCGTGGCCTCCTTCAACCTTTCCCAGGTAACAGTCTCCCACCCCAGCGCTGATAGCACTCTAGGAGAGATGACAAAACCCTTTATTGATAGCAGTGGACAAAGGCCAGCCAAACTGTATATCTGTGCATCTCCATACCGGTAATAAGGTAATGCATGTAATGTGAAGTTATCTATCGGTCTTAAGTGCATCTGAATGATAAGAGATAGCAAAGTGCTATTTATGCAGCTTGGGAAAAAAAAACAGCATCTTTATCTGATTTGTTTATCTATCCAGTTGCCAGGCTTCTTGGAACTGATCGTGGAGTATTTCAGGCGTTGTCTGATAGAGATGTTTGGGATTCTGGAGGAATATGAAATTGGAGCCGGAGGTGAGAAGACCTGCTTGGAGCCTGTCCATGACCACAGGGAGGAGACAACCCCTGATCTGGAAACAGACTGGGATGTTCAACCACAATCCGAGCTTGTGTCCGAGGCTGGACAAAGGGAGGAGCCCCCGGCTGACATCCCAGAGGATGACCCGCCCACCACAGCAGAGCCAGCCCCTGATGACCTCAAAGTAGAACCTGTAGCTGAGGTGAAGATGGAAACGGAGGAGGTGAACGAAGAAGGGGAAGAGAAGGAGAAAGGGAAAGAGGACGGAGAGACTCCGACGGAGGTGGAGGAAAAGGACGAGCCTATGCCGGATGCTAAGCCCAGGCCCAGACAGGCCAGCAAGTATGACAAACTGCCAATCAAGATAATACACAACGATGACCTGCTGGAGGACATGACAGAGCACCTGGGCCATGTGACCGAGTTCACCAGTGGACTGCTCCATTGGCAAGCCGGCGGGGGGGACTCCACAGCTCACATCCAGACATACTTTGAACCTCGGAGCCCACCACCTGCCAAAACCAAACAGAACGAAGACAAAGAGAGCCGGAATGAACACCAGAGCAAGACAGAGGAAGAAATCAAACCGGCAGATAAGGTCATTACGGCAACCATCGATGACGTGCTGTGTGCCAGGATCCAGGCGGTGCCTGAAGGCCACCCTGCCCACTCCATCCCCCCCTATCCCTTTAGGCTCCACCTAAATGGGGACAGCGACCGCATCACGCTGCTGGAAGACGAGCCTCTCTGTGTGGACGAAGCCCCCCTCTCCACTCTCTCTCCCTGGCAGGAGTCCCTGTCCAAACGCTGCCTCTGTGTGTCCAACATTGTCCGCAGCCTCTCCTTCATCCCCGGGAACGACGTCGACATGTCCCGTCACCCCGGCCTGGTTCTTCTCCTGGGGAAGCTCCTCCTGCTGCACCACCAGCACCCCGAGAGGAAGAGGTCGCTCCCTGGCTACCAGAGAGAGGATCAGCAGGAGCAAGGCCTGGAGTGCAGCAAGGAGGAGTGGTGGTGGGACTGTCTGAGCTTGCTCAGGGAGAACGCCATGGTCACTCTGGCCAACGTGTCGGGACAGCTGGACCTGTCTGTCTATCCAGACACCATCTGCCTGCCCATCCTGGACGGCTTGCTCCACTGGATGGTTTGCCCCTCAGTCGAGGCCCAGGACCCCTTCCCCTCTTTGGCCCCCTATTCACCCCTCAGCCCCCAGAGGCTGGTGCTGGAGTGCCTGTGCAAGCTGAGCATCCAGGACGGCAACGTGGACCTTCTGTTAGCCACCCCGCCCTTCAACCGGCAGGAGAAGTTTTTCGCCATCTTGGTGCGCTACTTGGGCCAGCGTAAGAACCAGGTGTACAGGGAGATGGCGGTGGCCATCCTGTCCAACCTGGCGCAGGGGGACCCCACAGTGGCGCGCGTCATCGCAGTGCAGAAGAGCAGCGTAGCTAATCTGGTGGGCTTCCTGGAGGATGGACTGAGCATGGCACAGTACCAGCAGAATCCACACAGCATGCTGCACATGGGGCATGCACCTATGGAGCCGCCCAGCATCAATATGATGTGCAGGGCAGCAAAAGCCCTTTTGGCTATGGCGAAAGTGAAAGAGAACAAGGCAGAGTTTGTACTGTTTGAGGGACGGTTGTTGGATATGTCCATCTCCTCTGTGCTCCACTCTGGGGTAGCGGCCATTGTTTGCCAAGTACTTTCTCAATTTGGGAAATTATGACATGAGGAGATCTCTGAAAACAATGACAGACAGGTCTGAGATGGATAGGTTATTTTGTGTCTTTTTTTCTATTTTTTATTTAAGCTCAATGGAGGAAAATGTTTGTTTTTATAAAAAATGAATCCGTATAAACAAATTATCTATATATATGTATAGTTCCTGGACACCATTATTTACACATTGCTTTTGGGATTTGAATACAAATATTTAATACCTGCTGTTGTTCAAAATGTACATTGTTGAATTTGTTTCTTGTTGTTTATTCATCAATTTTGTTTAGCCAAAGCTGGTGCCAGATGTTGGTGCTGATTTTTCAGTTTCATTTGCTAAATGTTTTGGATTTTATAAAAGGTAATATACTTATCACTGTTTTTATTATGGAAATAATATTTATTTAAATTGTGGCAAACATTGTACAGTTCCGAAGAAAAAAAAATGTAATGTTTCCATAGCTGGAAAATCAATTGTGCAATAGGACTAGTGCAAGTTGTTCCTTTGGAACCAACTAAAAGATGTGAACTTTTTTAGACACATGCAATGGAGCTTTCAGCTAAAGTTCAGGCAGATACCGCAGTAGTCCATGCGCTGCTGACTTAAGTGTCATATGGCGTGTGCAACAAACACTAATCACTAACACACCTGTTCACAATCAAATATCATGTCAATGAGGGAGGGGGAGGTATTTATTTGACCTGATGTCAAAGGTTCTGCGCTTGTTGAATGAGGTGATAGGAATTGCTCCCACCTCAACTGCCACCTCGGGTCTGCTAATATGTTCTGCTAATGTGTTCCAAGGGGGATTGATGTATGTGTGCTCCCTGCCCTGGAATGGTGTCCTGGATATGTACAGCAGGGAGCTTCAATATGTAGCAGACCCAACCATGCCAAAACTGATGTGTATTAACATTCAATAAATGATTTAAGACGGAAGAGTTTGTCTGACTGAAATGTGGGCTTTTAACCATTGATAGGCAGTGTTGCTCCAGCCAATTGGCAACATAAGAAAAGTCCTGTCAAAATGTGTCTTTCTTATCAAGTATAGGCAGAACGACTCTCTCAATGAACTTAATATTTCTTGAGTACTTGTGTTTGTGTCTGTTTGATTTGTTTTTAAACCCACGTCTTCACTTTGTATTATTACCTGATTCTGTACTCTCTCACATTAGATGGAAACTCTTTGACAATGATTACAAATGCTTTTATCATTGGTAGGATTTGTTATGGTTATTATACATATTTTGTTATTTGGATCAAATATTTGAACTTGGATTATGTAAAGGATGTTTCAATGTAAAAAGTCTTGTATGCATTGTATTATAGCTGACAAAACAATCGCTTTGGTAATCAAATGTGGAAGTGCCAGGGTCAGAGGATGTATAGTCGGGCCTACATTCAACATGGTGAACATATTTCTGTTCTTTACTGTCCTCCATTGGTACATGATGTAAACAGGCATATTTTTGAGACAAACCATGTAGTAAAAATAAAACTCAGAAAAGAATCCTCACTCACACACAGTCTGAAAGCTTATTGTAATATCTGCCTTTTTTCTTATTACTAAATGCCTATACATACTCATCCTCTGTGATCCTCATGACACAATAGTGTATAATGTTACGCACCATATGTGAGTCACATTGTGTCCAGACAATCTTAGGCAAATAAAGCAAACATCAACTGCTAACTTTTACTCTTTGTCAGTTTATACATAAGTCATAATAATGTGTCTTTTCCAGTGCCTACTACAGCTAACGTGGCTGAAAAATCCTATTATTACCTTTTATCCATCCTTTTCACTTAAACTGATTAACATTCACTGTCTGACAAGATATATGTATGGATAATGTACGCGATTCCAGCCATGTATTCCTTTCCTTGCATGCATATCATACATGAATGAACTCAGGATAAGGTTAAATAAGGACAAGATTACACTAATTACTGTAGGGTTACAATCACATTGCTTTATTATCACTTTGAAAAAGAGGTCAGGCATGGCTGCAAGCACATCGGAGATGATGATAGCTAGACTTATTTCGTACACGTTGTTTTGAGCAATGATCGAAGTATCAAGTCTATGTTTAACTACCTTGTGAACATTTCAAATCACTGTTGATACTGTTGGCAAAACACTTATTCTAAAGACGCTGTCAAAGATCATTTGGATGTTTGTAGGTTACCTTTGCTAGGACAGAACTGATAAGAGAAGAAGTTGGCTGATTAAGCAAAACCACCAGAACTGCCGTTTTAGTGCAGTTTATCCACAACTACTTATTTTATCATGCAAATGTCCTGGAGTTTAAATCTATACTTATGTAATAGTATACCTACATTTTAGAACACAAATCATACAATAGAAAATACTCTTAACACACCTTTAAGATTATGGCTGGGAAAATCTTTGCTTAACACATTGATAATGACTTTTTGTTTTTTGTAAGGAGTAGCTTTGGAAAGTATCTCACACATTATTAATTGTCAGCTGTGATCTTTGTGATGGAGGGTACCTTTCACACAGGCACCCACCCCAACAGAACTAGCTTCAACTCGACTTGTCCAATTGTTCATTTAATGTAAATGTTGTCAAGACTATATGGTGTATCCGCCATGATACAATTGCAGACCTGACAATGATGCTCCTCAATTCATTCAGAGAGAAAATGAGAGGAGGGAGAGAGGCCCTGTCTGCCAGAGAAATACAAGACATTTTTTATTATATGGGTGCTTTGGATCAAGATCCAAAATTGGAAGGTTTGTAATCAATATTTACCTATTTTTAATACCAGTGAGTTGCGAAACTACCATCATGCCGAACAGGGAGGAATTCGGAAGTTATACGAATGTGACCTGAGCAATAATAACCCGTTTTAAACCATTTGAACTATTTTACCTATCATTGCTTGATTTTCGCCTGAAAAAAAGTTAAGGTTAACCAATTTATCAGATTCCTAAAGCCTGTGGCGAAAAAGCTTTATTTCCTCGTTGATGTGCGTACAAACTTGAATGCAATTAGCAACCACCCACAGACAAAATAAATTACAACGAATAATTAAAAATAGAAGATCTTCTTGAAGAGGAACCTTATTTCATACTTATAGCAGGGGGAGGAGCTGTGTTGGAGTGATGTCGTGTTTATGTTGGTTGTTCTCTGCTCGCGTTGGCTCCTGTGAACAGTGGAACAAGAATACGAGGTTGGCGGCTGCACCGTGCGTCTGAACAATGTAGCCAACGAAACTGAACCGCGGGATATATTTGAGCTCTACTACAGCCATTGCGCTATGGAAAATGTTGCAACTTTTTTGAGTACGTGGCAGAATCGTGAAGATATGCTTACTTAGTTATCTGTTTCTATTAAGCTCAGAATTCATCAGATCGACGACGACAAGTCAGCTAGGATGAGGATGCTGGAGCTGGTTTAAAACGTCAGGTTTCCTGTTTGCCAGCTAGCTTAACACACTGTACACTTTAGATCTATCATCTTCCGTTAAAATGATTTTTGTTTGGATATCAGATCTCAACAAACCTGGATAACGACAGTAATAACGCTTGTTACGGTTGGCTAAAAGAGGTTAGCTAGCTTCGAGAGTGGCAACACCCAAGACAACGACTTCTTTTGGTAAGCACACCGCCTATTCTTTAGAATCTAGTTGAGGAATTGGGAACGCGTGCGTATTGTTTTTCTGATTGAAAGGTGTGAGAAATTACGTGGAAAGGTAACACAATAAGTAGTATTGTCAAAGTTGATCAACTAACCTACCTAAAGCAGTTTCCCCCTAACTTTGCTCTTATTTTCTGGAACCTGAACAAGTAAATCCAACGTTAGCTCTTAAAGCTATTTATCACTAGCTTACTTGCCACAATCTCGCTTTAAATTGCATTATAATTTCATGTAATATTTAAAGTAGCCTAACTAAGCTATTACTAGGCCATTACAGTAGTCTGTAGTTGGTCAGGGTTGAATCAGTAACAGCCGTCTCAGAATAAGGTTCATGTTCGGGTGTCGGCTAGTAGGCTGTATCGTGTGCAGTTCCTTTCTTGCTTTTATGTTTAGAAAAAGTGCTGAAAGTTTGCACTGGGCAACATTTTCGGCTCCTCAGTCGGTGCACTCCTCAAGTTTTGCTGGAAGTGGAAATACTAGTCGGCTTACTCTTGGTTGTTCTCAAACGTCTTTCCTGAAAGGTAACTTCAACATCTGACAGAAAGCCATCTCTCCACGGTATAACTGGGAGTAAATTAAATATGTATTTTAATCTTGCTTTCATTAAATAACCTTAAAATGGTTGTGATTGCTGTGATACTGAATTCACACTTGTTGGTTAAGTCAGAGGTTTGACTTTCTTCTCCAAATGAAAACTTGCAAGTGTCAACATGAATATAACTTAAAATAGTTAAATGGGTACAGTACTTAAAGTGGTGATTTATTGATGATGCCATGGGGTTGATTGTTACATATGTTAACTCAACCAAATAACACAGACTCTAATATCAGTTACACAAAGTTGGCTTACCATGCAAAAATTGCAATACATTACAATACATTACATTACATTTACATCATGTAAAACAAAGAGGTATCAATTGCTGGTAAAGACTAAGCATTAGTTGAGTATGTGCTGACCAGCTACTGTTAACAAACCACTGCCTGAACTCAACTAGCTTTCTATTTTTTTCCAGAGTTCCTGCCCCATTTGGCTCATTGAACTTTGAAGATCCAGTGAAAATTGATGCATCTTGGGGTTTCTGAGTCAATGCGAGAGTGCGAGTACAGCCAAATTAGCACTTGCAACTCTACCCCAATGGAGACTCCGTATAAGAAAAGGACCCCTAAGAGGAGAAAGTGGGAAACCTTCCCTGGTCGGAATAAATTTTACTGTAATGGGAGGATTATGATGGCCAAGCAGACCGGGGTGTTCTACCTTACACTTGTTCTCATACTGGTCACATGTGGGCTCTTCTTCACTTTTGAGTAAGTATTAAGCTTTTAAACCCCCATGTAGCAAGAGCAATGTTTCAAAGGGCAATGTATGGGGTGATTTATGCTATATCTTGAGATTTTAGACTGGGACAACAGACAGAGTCCTAGAGTCCAACCCATGTGAGTCAATTTAAAAATACACAGGATACATTGTCATAATATCCATTATGCCATAATCCAAGATGAACACTTAAGAAACAGTCCATCTCGAGTGTTTGTTTGTGCCCACGACACCTCCAGGCGGCTTAAGGTTGAGCAATGATGTCTCAGTAACACTCCCCTCTATATCCATTCTCGGCACAGCCAGATATTAAATGTGCTTTCATTTTTTTTTAAGCTGTGAGATATGCCTACTCTGCAGGCTCTTTTCAACGGCTCTGCAAGGATTACCATCACCTGAAAAGATGATGGTGAAAATAAGGCAACATGAAAAGGATTTTACGACGTTGTAGTGGTTTACATGCTACAAATAGGTTGACACTACTGATCTCTTTGCCTAAGTTGGCTCCCGTCTTGAAATGTTTACGGACTATCTTCAACATGCTCATTAGAAGCATGCTATGTAGCCTAATAGGCTGCAGGTTTTTATTATTCTGTAATATTAGACTTGACATTTCTAAAGGCTGCCCTTTTTTCCCCACATCTCTGGGACCTCCGTCGGAGGTTTTGTTTTTCTAATATGGGACAAACTGTAGCCTAATCAAAAGTAAAGATGTTTGTACATTTTTGGCCAATATAGGTTTTTGGTTGATACATTTTTGGAGCATATAGACAAACACATTGACTCAATGCTTTAAGCAAGTGGTTTCTCACAACTATGTAATGAGTTGCCTATCCTGGGAAATTTTGCTGTCCTGATATATCTATCTTTCGTGCCAGGGGTCATGGAGCTCTTGAGTAGATAATATTTCTGCCCCATGAAGTTATTGGTTTCACCCAGTCAGGCAACTTTGTAACGTGCTACATCTTTCTTAGTCTCTACCTTGTGTAGACCCAGCCCACAGGGGATCAGGAAGGACAGTAAGGTGAGGCACGTCGTGGTGTCACCCCTGCTACTCATTGTCTTGTAATTGAGCAGTTGGAGGCCTATGCTTTTTCTCAATCGAAGTTTATTAAGCATTGTGTTATTATCGGTATTACAAAAAAAGCTGTCATGCATTCTACTAGAGAATCATTCATCAAACAGGCCCAGGCTTGATCACTATGATCTATGGACCAATTACCGTTCAGTTACTGACCTTTTACCCTGTGCTGCCATTTGCACGCAAATACTGACAACCCATGGAAAAGGGTCAGCCTGAGAAGTCCTCCTAGTTTTGAGTTTTTCAAACAGTCGTATTGGACAGTTCCTGACCTCTGTCGGAATATAGCCAAGATGAAAGGGCTGAAGCCAGGACCGAAGTGAAACCATTTAAACTGAGAGATGTTCTAACGCACACCTGGAGGATGCCAGATGCTTCCTGATGATTTCCCCCTTTAAAGCTTCATTTCCTTTATCCTCTCAGACTAGTGGAGCCCAGCTAGTCTCTGTTATCACTACAGTAGACAGTTGGCCGGGACACCAATACGTCCACAAAGAGCCTCTTCAGCGCTGTACCGGCCTGCGTCCTCTCCTATGTGTCCTCTCCCTCAGGCCATCACTGTCCCCCTCGCTGTCACTCTCTCCTCCCCTCGTAGGCAGGGACAGAATATCTGACAGGGCGACAGTCAGCCAGCAAACGTGCTCATTGGCTTCTGTTGTCGTTAGCTGTAATGTGTTTCGATCAGATGTGGGTTTTTTAAAAGCCCTGGCTAGTTGGCACCATTAGAAGAGCCAACATCTCGTCCATTTTTGTGAGTGGAAAGAATAAAGAAACTCTGCAGTGTTAGGAACTTTAAATGGGGCAGGGTTCAAAAGTTCACACTGGAAAATGTTTGAGGTAACGACCGTTTAAAGTAATTAGCTGTCATTTTGTTTACAAAATATGCTCTTGGTTGGTGAAATGTACACAAAGCAGACCTACGGGAGGGGCAAGAGTTGTTAAGCATAACAATATCTAGGCTGCAATAAACAGTAATACATTTTTAACAGCCTGGGTAGAGGCAAGAGCCGCAACATAGCAAAAACACACGTCCCTGAACAAAATTTATTGTATTTTGCCTAGACGTAATCCCATGGGTTTTCCCATTCTATGTGTAGGCTACTCGAAAATAGAACCAGGAGAAGTAAATTCACTGGCCTTGAATAGCTATCGTGATTAATAAAATTCACATTGGAGAGGCTTCCAACCCGAATTGAGCGTTGTCCCGACCGTGACACCTCAGGAATGAACAGAGTGTTTGTCATTGACTGATGATGGATTAAAGGCCCCTTTTGTCTGGCTGTCTCTTCAACATGACACTGGAACAATAGGAAACAGAGCTGCGGAGTTATGCAGAATCTGTCGGGACGTGTGGTGCGCTAAATCCCCAGCCTCGTCGAATCCTAAATGAGCGGGAAACAAGAACCGTATTTTTCTTACACGCTTTCTGAAATTGTCCAGACAGGTATGGTTGCTATCGGACCGACTGCACAATGTTGCTGTCATTTATCTCACAATTAAAATGTAAACCTGCATCTAACATTTTTCGTGCGTATTGTGTTTCACTCTCAGATGTAGAGAAATTGAAACAGCCCTTTTGTGCGTGTGTTTAATGGAACAGTGGGGTTGGCTTGGCTGACGTGTTTGTTGTTGGTGGATGCTCAACTAACCTTAGCCTTTGTGTTCGGGGTAACCCATGCTGTCCCACAACCTATCTGAACCTAATACCTCTGGGACGAGGCTGACTGGCTCCATCCTGCAGCAGACACGACCAGAACACACACGCTGATAGGCTAGCCGACCAAGAAAGCTATGTGACACGCCCACTTTCCCATGACATGCTTTGAATCTAATCCCCAGGGCTGTGCAGGCTCCTCACGTCTGTTACTTCGGAGAAAGATTCCCTGAGTGAATGCCTACTTGGCTGGTGGGGGGGGGGGGGGGGGGGGGG
>JAVQIZ010068216.1:0-33094 GCA_036023535.2 Galaxias brevipinnis
AGCAACTAGCCAATCAGAAGTAAGGTGTTGCCGAAGGCTCACCCACCAATGAAAACGAAAAATTTAGTGGTTATTTTGATTTGGCTGTTAAAACGGAAAATAAGAAATTGAGCTGAATGTTTGTTTTTAGTTTTTTGCTAGACATTTAACAAACGAAAAAACGACTCGTTTCTGGTTTCTGCTATGTACCGAAAAAAACAGCGGTTAAAACGTACCTTGGTCCTTTATAATGTTCTCATTATTACAGTATTGATTACTAAATAAGAATCCCCAGAGATTATACCTGGTTCTGTAACCCAGAATGTCTTAAATAGTTATGGGAATTCCGTCTCTTTTTAGTGAGCAGATGTTATGCCGAGTTCTGGATCCCCACCTTGGATTGCATTCACCTCGCGGGGGCGCGCACATGTATTAAAGCGGAAACTACCAACATTGTGGGTTTTCTAAGACAACCGAGTTTTGTCAATTATGAGAAATATTCTAACTTTTTTAGTTTATGAACGTTAATAGTCATCAATGTTTTATTACTCTTAGTAGAACACGAAACAACGCTGACGAAGCATGTACTTGATACGATTAATCTGAAACGATTGGTCTGAAATTTAGCTAGCCGGCCTATGTCAATATTTCTCGGGGCTGACTCGTTAGTAAACAATCCAAGATTTTTCAGCCTGGATGCAAATCTCAAATTCAAGTCATAATAGCGCAAAACTATGAGCAGGTAACAGTGTTTGACCCTAAAGTGTCTGAAAATACATTTTAGAGGGGGATGCATTGTTCGGCGGAACATAGTTTATACCTGCCGAGATTTGCATCCCCCATATGAATGTTAGGTGGATGAAATTCTCAAATTCAAGTAATAATAGCCCAAACTATGAGCAGGTCACAGCGTTCGACCCTGAAGTGTCTAATAATACATTTTAGAGGGGGATGTATGATTCGGCAGACCAGGGGCCTATGAACTGAGGTTAAACTACTCTGATCTAACTCGAGGTTAACAAGGAAACTCGGAGTTGACAAACTCTGATTATCCAAATGGGTGTTAAATGGTACTACAAGATTAAGATGTGCGTTAGTTAAATCGGTGTTAACTCCATGGATTTTGTGCGCGTTCACATAAAAGGGGTGCGGTTGGCAACGTAAGCATATATTTTGGCCAATGGCTCATGCTCCGTATTTTTTAACCCCGGAAGACAGCGCGTTGATAATGTCAGAATATGACTAGTTTAAATAAATGTGAAAGGCATGCCGAGAGTAAAGTCGTAATATTCCTGATAGGTGCATTTTTTCTGCAACTGGTCAATTTTACTCACCCAAATTTAAATAACATGACCTCTATGATTTAGTATTCCAATGTGTCCTATTTTGCATTACTTCCAATTGTTATATAATCGAAATGAAAGGATACATAAAATAATATGATGTGGAAACAATTAGTAATAGGCTATTAAATGATAGCCTACACATGGGCTATTCCCTATAGCAAATAGGCTATGAATGACATTCTAACGATCATATCAGCTGAAACCACAGCGGAAAGCGCATTTGAGATTAGGCCTATATCTGTAATACTCTTTTTTATTAACTGTCTAAAAATACACTTTTTGGAGGCTAACTTTGTATTGGCAAGAGCACTTAGGCTATATGTTGTAAAACCAAGTATTAATTTTGAATAACCTAAAGGACCACGATAAGAACTTTCTATGTGTGTCCACTCCAGCAGTTTTACAACGTTGTATGCTGCGCGATTTTCTCGACATCAGCGTTTTAGAGCGCTTAACATGAGTTAACCATGACTGCTCGGAGCAGTTTAGAGATGCAGCGTAAATTGCTATGACAACATACCTTGGGTAAAACTTACCCACTTTTTATAGTATGGGTTAAACGGGAAGTTACTCCCGAATTTACCGGGTAAGCCAGTTACCTCGCTTTGTAGTATAGGCCTCTGATTTTACACCTGCTGAGATTGGCATCCCTGTTTTTTCAGTCTATGAGTGTTAGATGCATGAAATAGCCCAAACTATGAGCTAGTAACAGCGTTTCACCCTAAAGTGTCTGAAAATAAATGTATCCATTGGATTTAGCCTTATTTGACTGCCTGCGAGTTACCAACTGTATGCTTGTTTATTGACTTCTGTATCAAGTAAACGTCTTAACTCGTGTTGCCTGCTACTATCTTTGGCCAAGGAAGTGAATTGTGGTAGTGAAACGGCTTGAGGCTTAAGTGAAAGTTGAGGTTTGTTCAAGCCAGGCATTTTCTATTAAGCGCCGACTTCATTAGCGTGGTAGATGGAATACCCCCAAGATTTGTACAAATCAACATTAGAGATATACCCAATATTTTATATCCAGTCACGAATACTTTGAGACAGTGATTACAATAAATAAGAAAACAGCCTGAATAAAGGATTGCATACTAGACAAACAAGTAACAAGTAAAAAGGCTGTTTAAATAACAACTTGAGATTAACACTATACATTAGCATATTCAAGCATATGGATACAAAAATGACTGTATCAACACAAACTTTAATTAGCAGAAAAGAAATTTGCCTAATACTTTGCATCACTGAATCACTACTCCTACGAGAAAAGCTAAAAGACAAAAAGCACAGTTTAAATGTTCCAAAATAATAGTACATCTTGATTCTCCTCTTCATTTGGTCCAGCTGACCTTTGGAATATCATAATGCTCTGTCAGGGTGTCCAGATGGCGGTTGAAATCCTAAGAAAAGGAGAAAGCAATATTAAGCCTAAACAAAGTTTATTGGAATAATAACATTTTGTGCTGCATTCACAAAGTGGGACACTCAGAAACTAAATATTCTGACAATGCAGTTGACAATCCGACTATTGAACGCATTTAAACAGCCCTACAACTTGTAATCCCATGTAGGAGACAACATATCCAGTTACTGATATACATTGCTGTGGTAAGCCAACGCTGTGCACACACATGCTTGCCTTTTTCACCACAGAACTTACCTCAACCCTACGTTTGTGAGTTTTGGAGGCTTTGTTTAAAATCCTTTCCATTTGCTGGAAAAGGGGAAGCAAAAGGGACAAGGTTAAGCAAAAACAAATAAATAGCACAAGATCTCAGAAAGAAAGAGTACACACTTAACTGAGTGCTCACACTTACGATGAAAAGACTGGCCTGCAATACAGTGGCTAGTGTAATACTAATGCACATCCAAGATTGTTTGCGGTTTTCACAGATATGAAAGTCTGGCTAACCCACTTCATACATAAAGATAATTTCATATGAAAGTTACCCTTTTCTCTTGCATTTTATCAAAAGCCATTTGGGCTGGGGTCCTCTTGTCAACATATCCTTTATTGGCTTCTGCCTCTTCACTCTGGCTGTTCAGAAGCTGCTGCTCCAAACGCTCCTTCCTCTCTTTATCCTTCTTCTTCTTCCTAAAAAAGTAAAGGCATAAGACGGTGAGCTTTGTTACTCATATTAAGAAAACGTTACCTGTTCGGCCAATAACCAAATAACAAAGGAGACAACATAGTCCAAAGAAAAGAGCAGCGTAATATTAGACACACAGCCCCAGCCACACTAGAACAGTCAGTAAGTAATGACAATTATAGAACTATTACGTCCCGCTAACATACTGAAAGCGGCCTATACTTAGCTAGCTAACGTTTACGTTAGCTTGGTAGCTAGGCTAGAACAGAAATATGATTTGAAGACTCCACTGCACAAAAAATATATCGATATAAGTCTAGCTAACTAGGTAATGCTTTTACAATTAGAGTAGATTACGAACTTTTTCCCAGCTGAAAGGTTTCCAATTCCTTTCAATTTCAAAGAACTTTTCTGGACTGTAGCATACTCAGCCATTTTTGCGACGGGATCGTGTGAATTCTCTTCTTCTGTTTGTTGTTTTGGTTGTTATCTTCTTCCTCCTTAGAATTTTTATTGGCAGATGGTAAACAACTTTTGAAGCATTACGCCACCTACTGAGCGAGACAGCCTATTCCAGCAAAGAGCAGCCTTATCACAGCTGGTTCCACTTTTGCAATCTAGACTAAATACAAAAGACATTCATACCCATGTAACCTTAAGTAATATACATTTGGTTTCAAAGTTTGACTTTAAAACATTGTACTAAATATCAAATCTTAGTGCGTCAGACTTCTTCTTCTTCTTTAATGTTTATTGGTGGTTGGCAAACCAGTTTAAGGTGCATTACTGCCACCAACTGGACTGAAGTGTGAACAAGAGTAGTGAGTCAGAAATGGAAACTCTGTCTCTGGCAGCCTTTGGCACGTTCTTCTCTGAAACCAGGTCTGGGAAGTATGTTCCTCATGCCATGTTTGTTGACTTGGAACCTTCTGTTGTAGGGGAGGTAAGATAGTTGAAATTGCAATATAAAATTTGACTTACACACTTCGAATGGGCACCTGATAGCTGATCAGTAGAAAGGAAGATGCAGCCAACAACTACGCTCGTGGACGTTACACCATTGGAATGGAGGTCATGGACTCTGTAATGGACAGGGTTCGCGAAATGGTTAGGGGGTCATTGTTGCAGTACATTTCTATACTCATTGATGTCGAGGCTGGGGTTTGCTATGTGGGCTCTCCTGGCCAGCATTCCTGTTCCTAGGCAACTGTTTCCAATAGAATGTTTGGATTTATTTCTGAATGTGACACTTTAATAAGATGTGGTTCAATGTTTTTTTTTCTTTTTTTCTTTTCTTAATTCCATAGATCAGAGCAAAAGCTGCACTACCATTGCCTGTGTGTCAATTGAACTACTGGTTTTTGTTTCTAATCGACATTTTGCCATGTTCCAAGGCTGACCACTGCACTGAGCTGCAGGGCTTCCTGGTGTTCCGCAGCTTTGGAGGAGGAACCGGCTCGGCTCTGTGTTCGCCTCTCTGCTGATGGAGCGCCTGTCAGTCGACTACGGCAAGAAGTCCAAGCTGGAGTTCTCCATCTACCCTGCCCCCCAAGTGTCCACGGCCTTGGTGGAGCCCTACAACTCCCTCCTGACCACCCACATTACCCTGGAGCACTCCGACTGTGCCTTCCTGGTGGACACTGAGGCCATCTTTGAACTCTGCAAGCGTAACTTGGGAGTGGAGCGTCCCTCTTACACCAACCTCAATCGCGTCGTAGCCCAGATAGTGTCTTCCGTCACGGCCTTGCTGCGCTTCGAGGGAGTCCTCGCATCCACTTCCCTCTGGCCACCTATGCCCCCATAATCTCTGTTGAGAAGGCATACCACGAGCAGCTTTCTGTCCCCGAGATCAGCAACGCCTGCTTTGAGCCAACCAACCAGACAGATGGTGAAGTGTGACCCCAGACGTGGCAAGTACATGGCCTGCTGCGTCCTCTACCGCGGAGATGTGTTGCCCAAAGATGTCAACGCGGCCATCGCCTCCATCAAAAGCCGACGATCCATCCACTTTGTGGACTGGTGCCCTACTGGCTTCAAGGTGTGGATCAACTACCAGCCCCCCACTGTGGTTCCTGGAGGAGACCTGGCCAAGGTCCAGAGGGCCATGTGTATGCTGAGCAACACTACTGCCATCACTGAGGCCTGGGCCCACCTGGACCACAAGTTTGACTTGATGTATGCCAAGAGGGCCTTTGTCCATTGGTATGTTGGTGAAGGCATGGAGGAAGGGGAGTTCTATGAGGCAAGAGAGGACATGGCAGCCCTGGAGAAGGACTATGAGGAAGTGGGAGCTGACTCTGCAGATGGGTGGTATGGGGAAGAGGACAAATACTAACATTTTTCTGAATCTTGCTTCTTGAAATAAAAACAATCCTATGTGTTTGAACCTTGTCTTGTGTTTGTGCAATGTAAAAGACTGGATGGAATACTAATCAGTGACTTGAATGTACTGAATTTGGATTGGAAAGGTGCAGGGGCACAACATTAGTACAGCTGCTGTAAAGAGGGGGGTCCAATACTGCCTTTTGGGATAAATTATGCCACTGCTTGAGTGAGCTTTGACAAATATATTTGGTATTCACATGGACGGGAGATTAACGTATAGTCAATTTATGAACTGCTCACCATTGATCGGATAATATTTCAAAGAATAAGCTAGACATTGTTTTGATTGAATGTTGGTAGAGACTACCCTTGAATTCAGCGTTCATGTGGCCCTCTGGTGGACGACTGTGTATCTGTCTATGGGAGGAACTATGTAGTCACATGACTACTGGCACTGCATCGCCATTCAACTGACGCATTGGATTAAGGCTTTCTGAAGTGTGAAGATGGCCCCTTTTCCAGACGAAGTGGATGTTTTTACCGGGCCACACTGGCGAATGAAGCAGTTAGTGGGTCTTTACTGCGAAAAGGTATGGATGAGTAGGTCATTTGTAGTCTAAATGGAATTGCTTCTTGACTTATCTAACAACGTTCTCCAATTTGGCTAGCTTGCACAGCTCCATCTAGCTAACGTTAGCTAACTGTTATGCTAAGCCATCATGGGGAGGTGAATGGGTATGTGTTGGCATGTTTGTCTAGGTTAATTTTGAAACTAACGTTATGTAACATTTACTTGCTGAAATCAAATGTGTTTATTTACTCAAACAACTATAACATAGCGAACGTTAGTTCGCTAGCCATACGCGTGTTGTCTTGCAAGCAAGGTTGTCACGTACAACACGCCAACAGTACTACGAAGTTGTATTGAAATTGAAAGCTATACGTTTTTCATTTTACTTAGAAGCAAAACATTTCCGTATGACTAACCTTATACTGGTTGTAATAGGCCTTTTCTCTTACCTTTATTAGTTTTGCAAACAAGCCGTCCAAATTTCGACAGCTGTCATTTTACTTATGCCTATGCCATAGGCTATGGGTAAAAATCATATTAGAACACTTTGTATATTCACTCTTAGTTTTATGAAGTACTGTCTAATCGTTGTTTTCTTTGTTTGGCAGCTTTCAAAGACAAACTTCTCCAACAACAATGATTTCCGCTCATTCCTTCAGTCGCTTTGTGCTACTTTCAAAGAGTTCAAGATGCATGAACAGATTGAGAATGAGTACATCATTGGCCTGCTGCAGCAGCGGAGCTGCACTGTGTACAACGTGCATTCAGACAACAAGCTCTCAGAGATGTTGTCCCTCTTTGAGAAGGGCCTATGCAACGTTAAGGTGATTGCAAAAACATCGTTGACATGCTAGAAGCAAAGCAATGCATTCATTCACGCTGCTGAGATAGAAATGTTTGCAAAGTTTTTCCTTACATTTGTCTGAGGCCCCGTTATGTTTTAACTTGTGTTTTTCTCTCTGCTGTGGTAGTGATTATAGCCTTTAACCAGTAGGAATGACATTGTCATTTGCGTTGTGGTTTTCGAGGTGATGTTGTCCCACATCAAATATGGCCTGACTACACTCAGAGTAGCGTTTATTGAATGTTCAGTCGCAGATGACAGGACTTGGACCTTATACTGTCATCCTTTTTTAATCAGGCAAGGCACTGTGGTACCTATTTACCCATCTCCCAGTCCTGAAATGACATAATAAAATGGCACCGTGTCTGTCAGAGGACACAAAGCTGACCGAAACAATTTGTTTGCCACTATTGGACTTGGTTCCGTGCTTGACTTGTTTTTGAACAAGTTCAACTAGGAATGTTGTTTAACTTGTTTTTCAATTTGTGTGATAAAATAGCATAGATTATCTGGCCTTCAAATTATCTACTGGGTTGCTTGTAAGCAATAAATAGTTCTGTTTTGTTACATTTTTATATGCATATATACTTTGTGTGCTATATATGAACGTAAAACTATTATGGGCTTTTGTGCCGCCGGGTAAGGTCATTAGATGATATGGTAGAAGACAGATAATTAGAGAAATTATTTTGTTTTGAGTCGTTTTAAGGAATCAGTAAAAATTGTCCTTCCTATCTACTTCGTATTGAAGAAACAAGCCTTCTGTTATTGTTCCTTTGTAGCCAAGGACAATCTTATATGATCACCCAGAATGGTGCAATTCTGTAAATTCCGACATAAGCTCTGTCCCAATCACTGTTTGTAAAGACATGGGAACATTTCCATTAGCAGAGGCAGGGTAAGGAAATCCTGTATTTGGTTATCAACCAGGGAAGAAGATAAATTGCAGTTTTAAATTGAGCTCAGTAAACAATTGTGCTGTGTGTTAGTACCATATAACGCAAGCGATTCTTTAAAAGCAAGAATTTTGGAATGGTTTGTAGTCAGACACTGATCTATTTCAAATGTAGTAACATATATTACTTATATTAATGCTTTTCTACCTCCCTCGCTTCCGGCGTGAAGGGATATATATATATATATATATATATATATATATATATATATCCTTTCTCTCCTTAAGGAAGCAAGCGGGGTAGATAAGCTAGTTCTGTGGTTGAGTTTGCTCAGAGAGATATTGCTCTCCTGGTTGTTAAATCTGGCATGTCTGTGTGTACCGAGGAAAGAGCCTCTTATCGTTATTGGTGTAATCGTGTGTGTTTGCAGAATGAGCACGAGCAGCTGAACTATGCACGCCAGCTGAAGGAGAGGCTGGAGGCCTTCACCCAGGACTTCTTGCCCCACATGAAGGAGGAGGAAGAGGTACGACCGACACACACACACACACACACACACACACACACACACACACACCTCTGCTCAAATCTTGTTTGGTGCTCGTTTATGTAGCTTTGATGTCTCAAATGATAGGCAATTCATCAAGTCCTTGGGTTGTAAATCTTTAAGGAATTACTTGGCACCCGTGTTTCCTGTAGCCCCTTGTATTGGTGTGTGGTGTAAATGTGCAAAAACGGAAAAAAGTACAGTGCAAGTGCATATGCTTCACCTACTTACCTACCTCAGCAGCTTAAAGCAGTCAAGAAGCAGATGATAGTGTGGTTTGCGCCGAATACAAACTGGACAGACTGTGCTCTGTGCTTGCAGGTGTTTCAGCCGATGCTGATGCACTACTTTAGCTACGAAGAGTTGAAGGCCATCAAGAAGCAGGTGATAGCCCAGCATCGCAGCCAGCAGCCCTGGGACTGTGCGGCCGAGGTGCTGAAGGGGCTGAGCCTGTGGAGCCAGGCGGAGGAGCTGCACAAGGCCTTCAAATACGCCGACCACGAGAAGGCCGACCACGGTCAGTCCTCAGTTCAATACCCGGTCAAGTTCTGTTTTTATTTGGCACGTGTGGTGAAATATTGGGCGGCCAGCTCTGCGGATATGGAAACAGCATATAGGAAATGATTAAAAAGTGAACGTGTACTTTGAGTCCTTGGTTTTTCCCCCCAAGCACAGCCAGAGGAAGGCACACTGTCAAGTGATTGCGAAAGTATCTGAGGAATATTTGTTCTTTCCTAATATTATCTGTGGCTGCCAGCACACTGATTTCAGACTCTCCTCTGCAGCTGTGAAGGATGTGTTTGTCACTTCAGGATGGAAGCTGGCCATTCATTCTCAATATTTCAGCAGGTGTCACTCGTGATGCAAAGCTAAATTATTTGATCATATTATTTGCATTATCTTTCCCGTCTACTGTATTTTTCTTTCAGAATTGAGTGACAGAGAATGTCACGTTTGCAAAAAGCAGTTTATATTTATATATATATATATATATTTGTATGTATATATATATATATATATATATACATACACACGTATAGATAGATAGTTAGATAGATAGATAGATAGATAGATAGATAGTATTTTGTTGTTTACATTGTTTTGGGCTTTGGCTGTAGAACTGGAGCCGAGAGACGTTTCCTCCACCCACATCTCTCAGCTTCCTACGGAGGTGGTGCTGAGGCTCTTCGCTTACCTGGGCCCGGAGGACCTGTGCCACTGCAGCCAGGTGTGCTCCACCTGGGCCCAGCTCACCAAGACGGGCTCCCTGTGGAGGAATGTCTACCCCGTACGCTGGGCCAGGGGTAAGCTGCCAGCCACGCTGACTCCGCCCGTCTGGACGGTGCTGGTCAGCGTTTTGACGCTGTGATTTGAACAGAGCAGAGTTGAGGGTTTTACAGTGCTCGCTACAACGAGAATGCTGGAGGGTTCTGTCTTGTATGGGTGGTGTTTCAAGCTTTGTGTGTTTGGTTTGTGTTACCTAGGGGATTACTACCGTGTACCTCCAGGGGATGCGGACCTGGAGCCGGATGAGGAGTGGGTGAAGGGTCTCCAGGATGAGGGACGGGCTTATCAGAAACGGGATGAAGACGCCGATGTGGACGAGTCCGGTGGGTTTGGTCATAGGCTCACTGTGATTACATAAAGGATTTATACTCTGTCTCATGATTACATAAAGGATTTATACTCTGTCTTGTGATTACATAAAGGATTTATACTCTTGTCTTGTGATTACATAAAGGATTTATACTATTACTATTTATACTCTGTCTTACACGTGTTAACCTATTTATATGTAACCCTGTCTCTAGATGAGTCTTTGGAGGACTCTCTGGCCATCAAGGCTGCACAGAGGGAAAAGAAGCTCCTGAATGCTTTGATCCAGAACCTTCTGCCCACTGTGGGCTCCTCTGTCAGGTCCATGGTCCTGGCCTACAGCTCCACCATCTCCAGTAAGATGGTACGCAACTGCTCTTTACTTTCATAGAGAGACAAAGATTCATCTTTAGACTCTTGACTTTAGTTACAAAGAAACATGACCAATCTATGTTTATTAGATGGAGAAGGTTTATTTTTGACCTACTTCCCTCATGGCTCTTAGCAGAGTTTGATTGGGTCGGCCATATAAAAACTTATCACTTCTTATGGTTTTATTCGCCATTGTCTAGCCTTTATCCTCTGGGTTATTGTCTTGTGTTTCAGGTGCGTCAGATTCTCAGTCTGTGTCCCAACCTCACCTACCTGGACTTGACCCAGACTGATGTCACAGACTCGGCCTTCGACAGGTAGCTGCGTTCTGCCACGTCCAACGGACCTTCTTTCATTTCCTTGAGTGGCTGTAATGACATTTACAATCGAGTGTTTTAAAAGTCATTTAAAAGATAGACTTACAAACCTAAAGGGGAAGTCTTAAAACATTCTTATTTTATCTTCTTCAAACTCAACCCTGACTCTTCCCCTTCTTTTTTAACAACCTGTCATTTTTTTGTCTCTGTGTTTTCCAGCTGGTCCTCCTTGGGGGCGTGTCTATCCCTGGAGCACCTGGACCTATCGGGTTGTGAGAAGATCACCGACCACACCCTGAAGAAACTGTCCCTGGGTCTGGGGGACCTGTCGCCCGCCTTGTCCTCTGAGAGGCGCTCCGACCGGCGGGCCAAGCTCTTGAAGAGCCCCCCGGCCCCGCTCCGCCTGCTGGACGCCCGCCAGGCCCTGGTCTTCAAGAAGAGGCCGGGCCAGCGCGTCTGCACCCCCACGCAGGTCTGGCTCCTGGACCCGGCCAAGATGGCGGACATCGAGGACGCGGCGGAGTGGAGCCGTCGGAGCGTGGCCATGGAGAGCTCCGTGGAGACCACGATGACACTGCCGCCGGCTGTAGGAGGGGTCTGTCGCTGTGGGAGGGGCAGGAGGCGGGGCTTCAGGACTGGTTTTAAGCCGCCGTCGTCCTGCCGACAGCGGCAGAGTGCCCAGAGTCTGCCCGGCGAGGCACTGTGCGGCCACTCCTCCTGCATCTCTGGGCCTCACTCTCAGGCCCAACGGACTTTGGCTGGGCCGGCGCAGGGTGAGGCTCTCACCCCCAGGGGGAGCTGTAGTAGCAGCTCGTGCTCAGAGCTAAGGACTAAAAGAGGTGTCTCAGAGGGCCAGCAGCGCGCTAACAGGACTAGGCTGTCACAGCCACAGCGCTGCCTGAGGTTTGTCAGCCTCTCCGGGTGCTACCAAGTCACGGACCACGGCCTGAGGTAAATCTCCAGGACTACTGCTGTGTCTGTGAGAGGGACCAGGGTGGAACTACTGCAGGGCCCATTCGGTTTCTGTGAAATCTCCACCTTGTGAACAAGCCAACAGTTCAGGGAGAAAACCAACGAGTGGTAGTGACATTGTGAAGTCATTTGAATGGAATGGTCAGATAACTGGAGTGGGGCTGGAAAGGAGGTCATGTTTATGTCAGTCAGGAACTGGAAGGGGGTGCTCTTAGTCCAAACGGACATGTATAGCTTTTACTTGTCCCTTTAGCATTGTAGGCTAACATTTCGGTTTATATTTCCTTACTCGAGAGCTGACAACAAAAAGGAAATGGAAAGATTTGTGCCATTGGAGTTATGTATCAAAGGGTGGTTCTGTGGCCTTTTGCTCAAAGATGTTCCGTACTGTAGTTGACTCTAAATGCCCCTCCCTAGCTGGCTATTATCTGTCACACAAGGCCTTTGGTCAGTCTTCCTCTTCCATGAAGGTCTGAATCATTCTTTGCAGTTCTTAAATTTGAAAGCCCTGCAGGCACGTTATTTTATATGGGATTACTCTGCAATGTTTCTAATGTGTGTGTGCATTTGTGTGTGTGTGGCAGGGCTCTGTCCCAGCGTGGCGGTCTCCCTCACCTGGAGCACCTCAACCTGTCTGGGTGTCTCCTGGTTACTGAGGTGGGGCTCCAGGAGCTGGTGTCCGCCTGCCCGGCCCTCAACGACGAACACTTCTACTACTGCGACAACATCGACGGTAACACACACACACAGATAGATGATGTGGTCTGGCACAGTAATGAACTTGGTGGTATTGTTGGTGAATGGCAGGGGTGTTGGGGGTCGGCACCAGACAGAATGTGGAGCTGTTCCAGGTCGTTAGATGTTTTGTATTTGAAAGTGTCTGCCTTTTATATGCTGACTGATCGAGCGACCTAACCCCAGCCACCCACCCACTCAGCATACTGCCCACTGTAAGGGCCTCACGCTGCTGCTGCTCTAGTGCGGTGGAAGGTAAGTAGGCTTTGCAGCAGTATAAAATTATCATCATCATCATCATCATCATCATGAAAACAGGCTATATATTTTTTGACATTTTGCTGCTTTGTTTCCCTGTCAGGGATATAGGTTTCTTGAGCATGTTCAAAGAGGTTGTGTGTGTGTGTGTACATCATTCATACATATGCATATACTGTATATGTGTGTGTGTTTGTATAGCACTTTGAACATGTTTAAGAAAATTTAGAGTTTGGTGGAGTTATAATTATTTTCTAGTCTCGCTGTGGTTTTTTATATTAAGCACTCATTAAAACAACAGCTTGAACAGTTGATGAATTAAACATGCGTTGTGTTGTTGTGTGCTCACACGTGTGACTTTGTTCTTAATGTGTACGTCTCTCTCCAGGTCCCCATGCCGACACGGCCAGTGGTTGCCAGAACCTGCAGTGTGGCTTCAGGGCATGCTGCCGCTCTGGAGAGTGACCTTTGACCTTCTGGAGCCTAGTGTTACCATCCCCCTATACCATCATCCCCTTTCCCTGTCATGGGTCTTCGTTGCACTTTAATCTGGGAATACCATTCGCTGTATCTTGTTTAAAACATACAAAAATAGTTCCTAGAAGAAACTTTAACAGAAAAACACGCTCCTTATATTTCCATTTCCATCTGTATTTGTCAGAAACAATTCCTTTCGAAAAGGAAAATATATTAACTGGAAATGGGAGTAAAGTATTTGCAAATTAAGAATAACTTGTATTCAAAACGAAACAAAAAAAACTATGGTTTGCAATTTAAGAATTTCACCCGTTGAAAACCTTTGAGTGCGAGGTATTCCTGCTGTCTGTAGTGAATGGAACCGTTTTCTCAGTGGTCACTAACCGGTTTGCTTTGACTAGTTTCACCTCTTCCACCGTAACTTGTTTGAGTTTAGATCACTCACAATCTTAAATAACACAATCGAACTCCAACCTTAGATCAAATTCATCTATAGACTAACTTACAGATTTTCAAACTATGAAAAGTAATTAATAGAATTGACATGTAAAGCGATGTGAAAAATCGTGGAAAGAGGTTTCTGATCCAGTTTAAGCTGTGCTTCCTTTTCCCTTTGAATCGAGGGCATGTAACGGTTAAAAGTAGAAGGAGCCAGCACACCATTGTTTCGTCCAAAAAGTGCAGGACACAGTAGTGATATCATTTGTTTCTGACTGCTTTTGGGTGGTGTTAGGCAGTGTTTCATACTGGGAGACTAACATGGGCATTACAGACATAGACATTTGATTCAGATCCAGACAGTTACACACTCGAAACTATTTTTGAACTGGTACCTTTTTTGGGCGATATGGGTGCCTCAAAATCTCGTTTTGTGATGACAAACAATTCACAATTTGCTCTTTTTGGCAATTACTGAGCTTTTATCAATCCATGGAATCAGTATGCAGGGCACTCTCACTGTTATGTGCTTCAGCCAATTTCCACCACCAGCCTATGTAATGTGTTAAGAAAGCAACCCCATGTTAGAACAGTTCAGCTGTCGATATAAATGGATTCCAGTGGCCACTGCTAATTGTAAGCTAAGCAAATCTGTGAAACTGAGACGACGTTGGTTAATGTAAATGGAAACCATGCTACCTTATTCATCAAAGTACTTCACATTACACATGAATCTTTGCTTAGACGATCTGCATGAGGAGTTCTATTGGTTATTTTAAAGCTACACAATAAAAAGTACCTTGCAGTTTAAACTATGGCTTTGACTTTATTTTTTCAATGTTTGATTATGTGAAACTAGGCATATATAAGTACACAAAGTAAATTGTTTTATTACATATTATTCAAGATTATGAGCCTCATACAATAATACGTGTGTAGTTCTGTCATAAACCACTAGGGGCAAGGTTGAACTTTGGTATTTACATTATAGAAGTAGTGTAAAATCTTACCAAACGTCATAGTCATCTAGGTTTTTAGGCTAGGCCATTCAGTTTGTGCATGATAATAAGAACACAAGCATTTACACAATATCAAAAACATTGTGGCTGTGCTTGTTACACTGGCACTGCATACAAACGCAGTTATTTTATCCAGCAACAAATCCGCAGTTACAAGATGCATGATCATTTGTTTTATAAAGTGCATTTCTATAGATGAGAGCCATCTCTTCGCCTATAAAAGCTATCTGCTGCGAATGAGTGAGGCCAGGTAGACCCACACAGACAGCACGTTGTTAGGGTAAGGGTGCACGTACACAGCCAAGGCAAACTCCACGTTGGTGGCCTCTACGTGGTGCACGCCAGTGCTGTGCACCGCCTCCACTATGGGACGGATCTCAGAGAATGGTAGGTGCAGGGGGAATCCTGAAATCTAAATCAGGGGGAAGAAGTCAGAGAAACATGATGTTTTTAACCTCTGATCTCTATTCATTGAGAAGAAAAAAGATAAAAATGACTTAATGAGATGATAGTGTGGCACCCACATATCTTAATGAGATTATGATGGAAATGTACACTAGGTAGGACTGACAACTCATTGATCAAGATGGCAGTGTATGTTTCTAAGTGGGACCAACATAGCTTAATGAGATGACAGTGTATATTTCTAAGTGGGACCGAAAACACATTTAGATGCTAGTGTATATTTCTATTGTGCGACTGACATAAATGGTTTTAGTGATAGTGTGTATTTATAATGGGGGTCCTCACCCTGTAGTCTCCCAGGAGACTCTGCAGTTCCAGTCGGTGCTCGTCCGCTACATCACGGCCTCCGCTCAGCTCCAGCTTGGGCAGGAAGTGTCGCAGCGTGGAGGTGCAGTACCGGTTCCAACGGGTCGGCTGGCGGGGACGCCATTCCATGATCTTCTCCTTCAGAATCTTCTCGATCCTACAGAGGACCGTGGGGTGTGAGGAGTAAAATCTCAGGCTTACAGATTGTGGTACATATTGTTTTATCCTGTGTTTACTCACCAATTAATGCTGGGATTTACCTTTATTATATTCCACTGACTTAACAAGCGGGATTGAAAGTATTACGGGCATTATAACACTAGTTGTTATAAATACTCAAAAGAAAAAGCTGCCTTGCCTGTCCTGAAGATCTGTTGCAGCTGCTTTGTCTGAGCGGCGATAGACAAGCTCCTCTGGCTTAAAACACAAAGACAGCAGAGGTGAACTTGGATCAGTATCAATCAGCCATAGGAGACCTAGCGAGTGGTCAGCTGGAGGTCTACGTAGATCTCTACCTGCACACTGGACAGCCCGGGGTGGGTGAAGGAGCGAGAGAAGAAGGGCTTCCAGAACTTGGCTTTGGTGAGGTCAAAACTCATCCGCATGGGCGAGGCGTAATCTTGGATGTTAAACCACACCTAAGGAGGCCGCACGGCAACATATTCAACATATTCAACATACATCATACACATATCTCTATATGTATTGAATACAAATAGGATGGGTAATTAGAATGATGAGAAGGTTAAATAATGACTGTTATTATGAACTATACTATGCTTCCTGCTCTCGACTGGCCCATCATACTTACATTGTCTGCGCTGACCAGACAGCCGGCGGTCTGCAGAGGGCAGAAGGTGTCGTATTGGCCGTAGTAATGGCCACTGCTGGGGTCCCAGATGAGGTAGCGGCTCTGCTCGTAGGTCAGCACATAAGCCGTGGGGCCCTGGGAGGAAAACACCACACGGAGTTTAGAAAACACAAGTCAGGAAACACTCTAAAAGATATTGTACAAAGAGGGAAGCATGGACTCCTGAAATGGATGGAAATGTATTTTAATGAAATACTTGACAAGTGATTCGTAACCCGCGACTAGGTTTTGTCTGAGCGAGATACAGAAAACATGAGTCTGGAAACACTCCAGATACTGTACATGGAAGGAAGTGCACATGAACTCCTAAGATAACAACAAGCTAAGCTTTGTTAGGAGAAGAGACTGATACTTGAGGTTTTGGTCTGATACGAGATACAGAAAGAAAGACGCTAATGTTCTCCACCTCGGGGATGGCGGTGCCGATGATAAGCCACGCCTTCTTTCCCATGAACAGGAAGTAGTTGAGGAGCAACAAAGCGTGTTCCTCCTCGTCGCCCGCCAGCAGGGTGAGGAATTGCTACAGGAAACAGAAACAGAAGAAAAATAGACAGTTGGTTTGATATGCAGTATAGTTCCTTCAATAAGGATGTGGTGGTGAGGATGAATGTGTAAACGTAGACATTCACACTGGATTATTTTTTAACAACGTTGTGAAAAGACACTTCTGACATTCCACTCACGTCGGAGGTACTCCACAGGTCGCACACGCCCGCGAAGGAGACGCTGTCAGGGAGCGAGGGGATGAGAGAGACGTAGCGGGCCACCAGGTCCTATGGACACACACACATTTGATGATGATCTTCACTTGGGTTCAATGTCAGGTTGATAGACAGAGTTTACTCAAAGAGAATGTGGATGCTCGCCCCCAAAAATACAAAATATCCTGGACATAGCCTGATGTTCCCAGTAAACTATAAGTCCTACTAATTTAAATGTATTAGCGGTATTTCACCACAAGCAAAGTACCAACTATTGTGCAGGTGTCCCTTTTTAAAAAAAAATAATGTCAAAGCAGAAAAGGCTAAAGAAAGATTAAGACAGTAAAACAGGGGAATAAGAATGAGTTGTAAGACCAAAAAACAGTGTTTATTAATCCCTCTATTCTATTTCTTTTCATTCTTTTTCACTAAGGCAGTGTTTTACCCTGGTTAGGGCCGAGTGCTGGAGAGGGGGAGGTGAAAGCCTTAGAGAAGAGTGCAGAGAATGAGATGAAGAGGTGAGGTGACAGGTGCCTCACCGTAGTCTCCTGGGGGTTGTTGGGGAAGGCGTCCAGCAGCTCCTGAGGAGGGTTCAGAGGTCGGACGTAGCGTGTGATGAACACCGTCTTGCCGTTGATGTCGAGGACCGTGGTGAGGCAGGGCCGGTCGGGGTAACCTAGCAATGCCTCTTTCTCAAAGCGCTCCGCCGCCAGCAGGAGGCGCTTATCCTCGTGCGTGTCAAACTGTGCCACGGTGGGTTCAAAAGTTAGAGGTCAACTAGTAGTAGCGGTTAACTTAGTTATAAACATAATCATGATGGAGACAGACACTAGAAAACACAACTACGAGACCAACACGTTTTGATCGGTGAGGCCTTCAGGGACTTAAATACAGGGTGTAAGCAGGAGAGAGAATGTGTGGCGAGGGAAACAGTCATAGCATTTACAACACTGCAACTTCAGTTACCTCCACTTCCCTCATCTAACAAACGCATCAGAGGGAAGGTTGGACAAAAAAAAACATAGGGAAGGCAAAAAAGGAAGAAGGAAATTGATCAAATGAAGAAATAACAAAATTCAAACTTAAGACATGAATAAAAAAAAAGCAACAGATATCTCACAGAATTATCTAAAAGTAAAGGAAAATATTTATAAAGAATGAACCCATTCGTGTCGCTTTGGGCTCACCTTCTCCCTAATGCTCTCCCCGGGCACCAGCTGGGGTTCGATGGTGAGGAAGAGTGTAATGAAGGCTCCCTCACTCAGACTGCGCACGGCGTCGTAGCCTCCCTCGCTCCCTAAACTCCGCTCCTTACTGTAGCCCAGCAACACGGCCGGGGTGTCCACCTTAAATGTGCCGTCGATCTGATGGAGCACAGCGGAAAGACCTGTTAGTCTAACTGTCTGACAGTCCATTTTTAAGCCAGTCAGTCAGTCAGGTAGCCAGACAGTTAGTCATTAAGTCAGGTAGTTAGTCAGAGAGTTAAGTCGGTGAGTTTTAAGCCAGTCAGCATGTTCTTTTTTTGCCAGTCAGTCAGTCAGGTAGTCAGTAAGGTAGCCTGACAGTCAGTCAATCAGTCATCCATCTGGAGTCACCCACTCACCCTAGACTGGAAGTAAATGGTGCTGAATGGAATTTTCACGGAGCCCAGCCAGTGCTTCTCCATCCTGGTATGGACTGACCTCCCCCTCTCCTTGTCCTCCTGAAGACCAGACAACAAACACACACAAAAAACACACCCTGTCACGAAGGTATGCATCCCAAAGACAACAACCCAGACAAGGACCCAAAGGAGAAAGTCTGTCAAACAGGAATGAGGTCACGCTGCTGTTGAACTCACCACTCCCACCTCGTACACCACCTCGTCAAAGATGTTGATGAACACCTCGTCTTTTACAGACTGCAGGTTGGCAGTGCTATAGTCGCCATTCGGGGCACTAAGGTGGGCAAAACAAAAGGAATGGTTGCCAATCAAAACTACTGTGTGCTTTCATCATTGTAAAATTATGAATATAATTATTATTATAATTACCATATACATCCAACACACTTTATTTGTATACATAAAATAACCGTAATTTGTATGTTTTTATACAAATTATAGTATTTTTATGTATGAACAACGTTTGTTACCAAATTTAAAATAAGTTTTACAATTTAATTACATTATAAACATATATATAGCTTCACAAACCACCACAAGATGTCGCCAGAGAGCATTTTTAAAGCCAAACCAAGGCCAGTGCCTAGGGGTCTTAAAACTTACCTAAAAGGCAGTTCCAGCTCCTCGTTCCAGCATGGATTCGGTCCGTCTGCCGTGGTCGTCTGCAGAACCGTGCGCTGGAAGGAAACCTCCACAAAGGGTCTGACCTGGACCTGAGAACAAACACACCCAGACAAATACATCCAAATCGGACACGACTTATGGTTATTGACTGTAGCACATACCGGTCTCACAACATTCACTAACTTATTAGACTCAGAACTGTCAGATTAAAGAGATCTACTGTCTAAATGGCAATACAGGAGAGTGATTGGTTGGGGTGTGTACTGTTACCTGGCCGAGGAGCCAATCGCTGCCCTGGATGGCACTCTGTGACGACTGTGGGCCGGCTGCGAACTGATCTGAGAACGAATGGGCCAACTTGGATGCCACTGGTTTGCTAGAATAGAATCACTATAATTATATAGAGCAATCCAAAAAAAATCCAGCTTTTTTGGGGTAGACGTGCAGGGATGATCGGGGCCACTTTGTCTTTCTAATACAGTGTATGGAGAATGTCAATATGTAGGACTGGCTTGTAGTTAAGACTGAGGTCGTACCAGTTGGCCTGTGTCTTATGAACGGGGATGTCATAGGCCTGTATGATGGTGAATATGTGTGTAGTTAAGACTGAGGTCGTTCCTGTTGACCTATGGCTTGTAGTTAAGACTGAGGTCGTTCCTGTTGGCCTTAAAGACTGAGGTCGTACCTGTTGGCCGGTGGCTTGCGGACGGGGACATCGTAGGCCCGGATAACGTTGAGCAGCAGTTTGATGTCTCCGTCAGACAGGTTCTGAGCCGTCACCTTCTTCCTCTCTTTCCTCTGGGGCTTCAGTGGCCGCTTGGGCTCCGCCATCTTGAACAGGTTCAGTCCCAGCACACTGATGGGGGAGGAGGGAGGGGCACAACAAAGAATGCTGAGTCACTCTCTGTCGCAAAAAGAAAAGAGTCATTCAGCCTTAAATTTTACAGGAATGAATAACATCCACAGTGGGTTTCAAACTATTCACTTGGGCTAATCCAAACACAGGGCTTATTTGAGCATGGCACAACATCTCATATGGATATTAACTGACCATGTCATAACATATAAAAAGATATTAACTGACCATGACAGAAAATCTGGCAAGAATCTGTCGATACAATACGTATCATAATACAGGGGTTACGATTCAATATGTTGTGAGATTTTGTGCAATTATATTATTATGACTCCACATCAAACGGATATTATCTGATCATGACAGAAGATCTCATATGGATATTAACTGACCAAATAATTGGGATATTATCTGATTATGACACAACATATAATTGGGATATTTTCTGAACATGGTGTACACACAGGGATCTTCACAGGTGTGGGACAAAATCACCGGAACACGCCAATGATGAACCAGAGTTCTGACACATGAGCTGGTAGGCTTCATTGACCGTGTGACACAGGGGCTCAGACCAAAGTTGGGAAAGGTTCCACAACAACAGAGAGGAAACAGATACTACAGCCTGCAGAGACAGGAGGGGAAGATGAAGGAGACACACACACAGACATCTAGAGGAACATACCCTGAACCTGCACCACTGCATAAAGAAAGGAATGAAAAGAACGACAGAAGAAAAGTGAAGATGGAAACGTATTATCAAGATGGAGAACGACCAGAGCCAATGTTACATGGCTTGAATTCATAACGCACACAATCCACATACGAAAGGGAAACTCGTCAAACCTCAGAATAAATGAAAGTTTGAATGATAACACAATAATCACATGCAAGTGAAGATATAATAGCTTGGAAATAAAGTACGATTGTGATTCTGTATTTAGATAATGCTGGGAACGTCTAACCCATAATCACACTCGCATGCAGTTGTAATAATAACTGAAAGAGAGTAAGGAAACGTATGACTATGATTCTCCATTTACCCTATGCTGGGTACTTCCTCCTCGACGACCACATCAGACAGAATGTAGTGATGCTTAGCGACCAGGAAACGATTGACGACCGACTCTCGGATCTGAGGTGGAGGAGAAAAAGAGAAGGACCGTCATCCCCTGACACGGCTCCAGCAGACAAATGGAGAAATAGTGTGCACTGGAACAATAAAAGGAGGATGAGAAGAGAAGAGAGGAGAGGGGATGGGAGTGTCAGGTCTGGTCACCTTCTGGAGGTACTTGGCCACCAGGGCTCTGTGTGCGTCCAAGTGTTCCTTTGTGTCCACAGTGTCTCCTTCCTTCAGTCTGCGCTCATAATCCTGAGTACATCAAAATGAATTACTCAAATCTATTTGGTAGGCATAACAAAATTTTACTCCGATTTGAACAATCTCTATTAAGTGTTGCATGAATATGTTGAACGAGTGAAAATGACAATAAGGATCAGAGCGTTGTATTCACCTGGAACACCTTGTCAGTAATCTCCCTCTCCACAGCCGGAACACACTTGTAGTTCCGGAACTCGGCCACTTCCTGGTTGCGGAGCCGGAGCAGGCGTAACCTTCTGGAGCGGTCCAGCTCCTCGTCGGACAGGAAGTTGAACTCCTCCTGCAGCTGCTCCAGCCGGAAGTAGTCAGGAGCGGTCACCTCACCACTGCTAGCTACCTGAAGGGAAGGATTTGTTTGCATTTGTGAGTGTAAACTAAAAAAGAACTCCAAACATCTGTTTAGAATGAACAGAATTACCTAAATGAAACGAGAGAGAGGTACTTTTCCCAACAATACAAATTTCTGCAAATTATAAAAATATATTTTAGCTTAAAAATATACAGGAGGGAGAGAAACAGAGAGAGAGCGTATGCTCTGCCGTCTCTTACTTTGAGAATCTGCATGATGGCTGCGTTGTTGGGGTCATTAGGGTCCAGACGGGACTCGGTGGCCCATTCCCCCAGCTTCTTCATGTCGTTGAGACCAGACGCCCCGATGCAGGCCACGGCATCCGTCTGTCTGAGTCCACTGTGTAGCAAAACATCATCACTTAGTCTGTTTCTGAACAGGGTTCATCAGTGGATATTTATGACTTGAATGGTAGGGGCCTTATAAATCAAACCTATCAAGTTTGATTGGGTTGGCCTACGAGCTGGCTGTAGTCAGCAGGGGAGAGTCGAGGGTGGTGATGGTACCTGTGTATTCCTCCTCTGTGCTGGGACATGGATGGGGCTAAAGGGACGCCGTCCTCCCCTACCCCCCAGGACACACAGCAGGCCAGCTTCCCCGAGGTCAGCAGGGTCTGGCGGTTACCACCGTCCGCCTCAAAGGAGAACGGCACGTCTGGGGTCCAAGGAGGAGTAAAGAGAGAGAGAGAGAGAGAGAGAGAGAGAGAGAGAGAGAGACAGAGTTGTGAAGAAATAGAGAGAGACAGGTAGGTTTGACAGAGGAATGAAGAAAGAGAGAGAGACAGGTAAGGCCGACAGAGGGGTTAAGAAAGAGAGAGACAAGTGGGGTTGACAGAGAGGTAAAGAAAGAGAGAAAGACAGGTAGGTTTGATAGAGAGGTAAAGACAGAGTGAGACAGGTGAGGCCGACAGAGGAGTCAAGAGAGGAAGACAGGTGAGGCCGACGGCGACATTAGTGAGAGTAAAGTCAAAAAGATCCAAAAATAAAATATTTAGGATAATTTATCCGAGAACCTTTATACCCGCTTGTATTTCACAAATTCAAGATACAATTGTGTCACCACAGTGTCTGTATGTATTGTGCATTTGCGTTCAAGTGTGTCAGTCTTTCATTGACATTGTGTGTCTGTGTGTGTGTGTGTGTGTGTTTCTCCGCACCACTACCAACGCCCTCGTGGTCGAACATGACGCGGAGGTTACTGCTGAACTCCAGCTCCTGAGACGTAGCGTTGCCCGTTAGGACAGAAGGATCCGGCACAGGGACAAATACCTCCGCCAGCAGAGAGGCAGAGGATGAGCCCACAGCCTCAAACAACTGCAGGGGCAGAGACACACACACACATACATACAAACAGAGACACGCCCAAACACAACCACACACACACATGAACACACACACATACGCATGCACACACAATAGCTAGTGAACACATGAAATTGAACCAGGCTATTCGGTATAAAAACCAAACCTAAAAGCCAAGAAATACTACAGTGGCGCACACACTAAACAGTATTGTCAAACATGCAAAATACAGTTTTGTTGTTTTTGTTTATTGATGCATATTCATAAACAGTCAATATTTCTCCCTATTAAAAAACGCTGCGTAGAAGTGTCTTGCGTTATCCAGCTTATGCCTTATTGTTTATCTAATGCTTTTTTGAATCTGTCCATGTTTCTTACCTGAAGTTTGATGCTCTCGGGCCAGTTGACAATCTTCAGGTTGAAGATCTGCCCAAAGTGGACGCGGAAGTCAGAGTTGAGCGAGCGGCTGTCTGTTCGGGAGACTTCCTTGTCGTTGTAGAGCACTTTGATGAAGAGGGAGCGCTTTGTGACGTCTTCTCTCCTGGCGTACTCCGCCCTGCGATGGGAACACAATCAAACTAGGAAGGCCTCATCCGTGTCTATCTATGACGCATGCTTCCATGAAGGGGGTCTTCACCAAATGAGTAATTTCACAGGAGCTTAGAGGCACGCAGAACTTTTTTTTATCCCCCTCTTATTTGTGTGGGCCAGAGAGCAGATATCGTATTCCCACTAAGACGCAGAGACCCCACAAACACACACAAACACACACAAACACACACAAACACACAAACTCCATTCCTCTCAGATGGTCCTGGTCCTACCTCGGACACTGTTCGTTGGAGCTGATGCTCCCGGAGGCTGTGAGCTCAGGCACCAGGATGGACTCCCCTGGCTTCCTGCGGATTCTGGAGGCCTTTTCTCTGACCTGCTGCTCCACGGCGTCCAGGTCGGGGCCCTCGGGGGCCTCCGGCTTCTTGGGGCCCTCACCGGCCGTTTCCTCCTCGCTCTCTCCCACGTCGTCTGCCTCGTCCTCCTCCGTCTCGTCTTGGGAGTGACTCCTCTTCTTCTTTTTCTTCTTCTTCTTGGCCCTCTGAATGTGATAAGAGATGTTTGGTCAAACTGTAAACGCTATTAGTATAACAACAGCAATTTAGACTATGGTTCTGTTTGTTAGGAAAACGATTTCTTGCATATTTATTTAAAATTCTTTGTACATTTTTAACAAACAATTTTAAATACTCCAATACTAAGTCTGTGGGTCATATATTTTTGTATTAAAGTCAGTTCTCTGTCTGTGTTTCCTGTTGTTTGAATAAAGTCATGCTACACAGTTTGGCATGGCTGGCCGCACGCACACACCCGTTTCCTCCTCCAGGCCTTCCACTCCTCCAGCTGTCGTCTGTACTCGGCCAGCCTCCTCTGGTGGTCTTCCTGGCTCTCTGCCTGCAGCTCGCCCACCTCCGCCTGGATCTCAGCCTCATGCTGCCGCTCGTCCACCTCGCGCTTCACCTCCTCTCTGTCGGGGGAGAGGCGGCAGGGGGAAGGGGTGACCACACCGCATATGGCTACTAAATAAATGTGTCTACATTTGGCATTTTCGTTAGACATGCTATGCAGCACGCGGTTAGCAATACAAAGTCAGGAGTAGCTATGTATTATAAAAGGAAAATGTATTGAATACATAAAAGTGAAATGCTACACCCTTTGCTCTAACGTTCCCTCATCAATTAAGCTTCATCCTTCGTTTAAGGTGCTATCCCGGTGAGTGAGTGAGTGTGTGTCATCCTTCGTTTTACTCTCTATCCCCAGTGAGTGAGTGTGTGTGGGTCACCTGCGGAGGTAGAGCTTGAAGGGGGTGCTGGTGAACCTCTGGAACTCTCTCAGAGCCTTCATCTCCTTCCACACCTTCACAATGCTCTTCAGCAGGGCCCTGTCCTTCTCCTGCTCCCCGTCCCGCAGGCGCCGCGTGTTCCTGAGGCCAACGGAGAGAGACAGAGAGAGTGGGATGGAGCGAGGGAGGGAGGGAGGAGAAGAGAGTGAATACCTATTATTACAGCTGATTTCTCAGTAAGCAGTGGACAGTCAGTTGTGATCAGGGCTGAAATCAATAATTCAAGTACACGTCTGTTAGTGTGTCTGTCTTTCTGTCTGTCTGTTTATCCCCTCCTGTTTTTCTATCTATTCGCTGCCTGCCTGCCTGCCTGCCTGCCTGCCTGCCTGCCTGCCTGCCTGCCTGCCTGCCTGTTTATCCCCCTCCTGTTTTATCTATTTGTTATCTATCAGCCTGCCTGCCAGTCTGTCTGTCTGTCTGTCGGTCTGTCTGTCTGTCTGCCTGCTAGTCTGTCTGTCTGTCGGTCTGTCGGTCTGTCGGTGTCTCTCACCTGACTTCCTGTCTGTACTCTGATATCCTGTGTTGCATGCTGGGAGAGAGGCCTTGTCCCTGGTGGATCTCCAGCATGTTCCGCAGCGCGTTCCTCAGGCCATTCAACTGCAGAGGAAGACACAGTCACACATACTGGACAGATTAATCAACTAGATTAGAGGAAACTACCAGACCGTGCAATACACCTTATAAAGTTATATTAAATACCTAAATTCCCCCCAAAAACCTTGGTAAAGTTATGTTTACCTAAATTCCAAAACACCTTGATAAAGAAATTCCAAAAATACCTTGATAAAGTTACATTAAATACCTACATTCCAAAAAGACCTTAATATTAAATACCCCTTGAATTCCTAAAATACCTTAATGAAGCTACATTCAACGTACCTTGTCAGTGAGGTGGCCCGTGAGGTTCCTGTGCTGCCGGCTGAGGTGCTGGTCGTAGAGCTGGGCTAGGCGCGCCGCCAGCACATGTTCCCGGCTAAACAGCGGGTGGTGGGAGAAGATGAGGCCCGCCGCGTCAACGTCCAGCTGGTAGTCGCCCTGGGGGTCCCCTCCCCCCGTCAGGTACAGACTCGCATGCTTGGACTTCAGGGCCTGGCATGGTGACAGGGAGGAACGAGTTGTTGTTGTTGTATAGTGAAATGTGTGGTGACAGAAATCAGGGTGATCCAGGAAATGAGGATCAACTGTGTTGTTGAGGGGGTGTTTGTGTATGGGCTCTTGGAATATTTAAATATTTGTGTGTGTGCGTGCGTGTGTGTGTGTGTGTGTTATGCATTTGAGCTAGCTGTCCAAACATGCACGTGTGTATGAATATATGTGCTATATATACGTGACTGAATGAGATCTAGTTACACAGCTTCTCCCACTATCTGAGTGGACAGTCTGAAATGTCAAGTTAAAAAGTGCATGAATGTAGAAGTTACAGACGGATGAGTTGTTTGCTGTCTTACCTTTCTTTCAACGGTGTAAAAATGATGATGTAATGGTTTAAATAGGACAGTGTTTTTAGTTTGTCCTCTAGTCTGTCCTCTTACCTTTCTGTAGACGGTGTAAAGTGCCGCGTCCAGGTCCTCCTCCATGTGAAAGAGTGGAGGTCTACATGAAGACTCCTTTATGGGGTCTGGCAGCGCCATGATCATACCATCATCTCCAAACCACTTCTTCCCCTGGAAAACAATGTGATTCAAACTGTTAGCTTATGTAATTTAGTAAAAACTAACAAAAAATGTATTAGGTGGGCCATATAGTATTACATGACATATATGACATGACACATATTTTTTGGGGCATAATTATATATAATTTCATTATGTTGATATTCTTATGCTATATAAAAATAAGTTAAATATCAAGAAAGACAGTGACAAAGCCCACTGCACTGTTGTTGGGTCTCTTGTCCCCAAACCAATGTCGCAGTTCTACCTTTGCTGCACTGGGAATGACTTACCTCTTCTTGTTTTAATATGCGGTTCTCCAGGATATTCTGATTGGTCAGGGAGACGGGAGGCCGCTCCCCCACGTAAAGCCCCTCCTCCTCCAGGAAGCGAGGCTGCTTGTTCTCAGGCAGCTTCCCGGAGGCTGGCACTGCAGCAGTCACAGCATACAGAGAGTCAAAACACAAATACAAAAAGAGTACAAAACAAACAGAAAATACATACTGAGAGTTGCACATCATTCACAGATTCTAAATGATCTATCGATGTATTAACGCGCTCACTGACCGTGCGGATAGCGAGTTTACTTAAATACAAACAAATAGTGAATGCATACTTCATATGTATAAAACAGTGCTGTGAAGGTAAAAGTAAAAAAATATAATTCTCTAACATACACATGTCTCTGGTGCCAACTGGGAAGTAAGTAGAATTAGATCCTGTAAAAGGGAACCCTACCTGTCTTAAAACGATCTTTGCTCACGCTGTCTGTCTGTCCATCTGTCTAAATATCGTCTCAGACATATGTCCTGACCTGACACTGCCCACGTAGCTGTCTGCAGTCTAAACAAGCCTGCTTTTATTGAAGTCCTAACAGTATATCACCATTAAGTATGCTAGACACAGAACACTTCAATAGAATATCATGTGCTTGTGCTGCAGTCCCTTTTTTAGAAGTGTGGTGCCGAATGCTTGGTAGTGTAAAACGTGTGGTGGGAGGTTCAGATTAGACTCCAATCTGTCCTGAGCTGAACCTCCAAGCCAACGTGTGTTAGTAACACAACTAGACCTGGTCTGAAGCTGGGCGTGAAGAGGAGCGCTCGGTCTCGTTCCAGACGCCGCCGGTATCCAATGTACTCGGCACGCTTCATCTCCAGGAAGTCTTGAGATGATTGGTCGATGATGAAGAGGTCCTCGTCCTCTTTTCCCACGAGAGGAGCGTCTTCGTTCTAAGAGGGCGGAGGAAAATATGTATTATTTAGAGCAAATGTTCCCATTTCTTTTACTGCGTTCAAAGATTTTGCTGTGATGAAAATGCCAGGATAACGGAACGTTGGACAATTATATGGTTCAGATATTGAATGAAACACTGGGAAGTTCCACTCATTTCAACCTCGGTTTCAGCCTGCCATCAGACCATTATGGGGAATGGGAATATTTGTTTTCTATCAGCATAAAGTATCCTTTCAAATTTGATCTGAAGATGTTGTTTTTTATAATGCAGACTGTCTTACCCGCTCCTCCCCCTCAGCCACCACTTCATCTCCTCTGTCCGGTTCAGTCTGTTCTTCCTCGTCTTCGTTCTCCTCGTCCTCCTCGTCTTCCTCGTCCCCTGCTTCCTCGTCCGTCCTCGTCCGTTGTTTCTTACGTCGTTTACCAGGCTCGTCGTTAGGATCAGGGTCAAAGTTAAATGTGAAGAAATTGAAGGATTCCTCAGCTGTCGGTAAACCTGTCTCCACCTAGATTTTAAATGTTAGGGAAAACGGACATTTTATCAAACCAAATCAAGAAACAAAATGTTGTAGACTGAAATTAAAAGTAATTCTGTGGAAAAAAGCATTTGCTGATTGTTATTTATAAATTCTAATCTGTCTTGTAACTTTCCATTATAAAACTATAATATAGTGTTCATATAAGGGCACATATTCTTGCCTTTTTGTCCTGCCTCATGCGTCTCGCTGTCTCCCGAAACTTGACCCTTGGGTTGAGAGGTGAGGGGGCATCGTTTCCTCCAATCCTGTCCTGACTAGACTGAAAAATATAAATGTAGTAGACATTGTAATATTACTAGTTTATTCCTTATAAAGTTCCAAAAGATAGAAACATTGACACAGAACTATTGAATGTTTTAACTTTTTTCAAGGATCAGGCGTTATACTTTTGATATTTACTCGCATGTTTAAAATTGGCAGGACAGACTTTTGTTGGATTTTGATTGACTGATCACAAATGTAGAAGAAGAAGAAGTCAGAGGAAACCAACAAAGACCAACAAACCAACAAAGTCTGCACGACTGCCATGTCCTGCAGACGATCAGTCATGGTGTCAGTTAGTCAGCTGGCCAATAGGAAAGTGAGCGGGTCCCCTTACCTCCACATCAAACCTGGTGAGGGTGTCTCGATCTCGGAGACTCTGCAGGCGACTGCTAGCTGGATCCAGATGGTCTGGCTGCAGAACACTCCCCGCTTTGGACTGCAGTCAGACACAGGGAGACACAATATTAGGGGTGAGCCCATCACTATGGACTGCAGTCAGACACAGGGACACACAAAATGAGCAGTCAGCCCGTGCACGCAGACTGAAAACAATGACCTCATGTACAGTTGGGATTAACTATTTTCTTTACAATCAACGCTGGATGTCGACTGGCTACACTTCAGAGAAGTCTGTTTTCCATCTGACCTTCTCAACTGGCAAAATCATCTTTTCAATCGGTCTGTGCTGCACACCCACATTGAACCTGCTTTATATTGCTTATACTTTTCTATCAAAGATCAGGTTCTATTCATAAGACTGGATCACAGGAGACAAAAAGAGTGAATATAATAAAAAAGTTGTTTCTACAAAAGGAAAGTGCAAAAGGAAAAGAAAGTCAAACATGCAGTCACCAATCACTGTGGAACCGAAAATGGTTCCGACTGAACGTCAAAGAACAGAACTGAAATATATATTTTTTAATCTTTACTCTAGCAGCTTTCAGCTTCTCTCTCATGCGCTCTCTCATGGAGTGGTCTGAGAAGCTGGAGCTTGAGGTCACTGGGGGTCTCTCAGACAGTCTGGATCTTGAGGAAAGCTTCTCTGAATAGCTGGAACTAGGCCTGGGTGATGGGTCTGCAGGAACCAAACACAACAATCAATCCTGAGCTGCATTAATGAAAATAAAATTAAATAAAACCTACTTCATCCAATTTAGCCCAAAAGGTATTTTGTCATTCAAGATGTATTTTAAATAGCATTTCCATGCACATAAGGCCCCATGTTATAAATTCAATAACACCGTTAGACAAAGATGTTCTGAAAGTAGACAACAGAAGTTTTGTGTTGAGACTGACCTCTGCGAGAGCCAGTGGGGGGTCTGGATCGTAGCGCTGGTCTCTCGTCCTCACTTAAGGTCTGGACAGCGGTCAACTCCTCCACAGGCTCCTCACGAGCTTCATCTGCCGAAGACTCCTCCACGAGCTGGGCCCAGCCAACGAACAAACAAACAAACAAACAAACAAACAAACAGAAAAACAAAGGAAGAACAAACAAATATAAAAAACAAAAGTAGTGTACAACAGAGTGTCACAACAGCAGTATGTAGGAGGAAGTAGACTAGAGCTCCAATGTGATTTATCTGGATCTTTACGGGTTTTTATCCCCAGCAGCTAAGAAACGCTCCTGTACACTCGTTTTTTCAGGAATTATAATATTTATATCGCTTGATGGGGTTAATGGGAAGATGTCGACTCACAGCGGATCACGAGAATGAACAACATGAAATTTAAAAAAAATCGGAGGGGAAGAGAGAAGGCCTCAGAGCCCCAAACTACCTTTTTCCTTCGTCTCAGTCTTTCTGCTTTCAGTGAGCGTTTGAGTGTGTCACCAATGTCCTCCTCCCCACCCGTTAACTCCTAGTTCATCCATTCAGTATGGATGACAGGAAAGGAATGAGTATGTCTAATAGAAAGCTAAAACACTATTAAACAGTGATTATATCAAATAGGCCAACCAAAAGGCTTACAAAAAGTTGAAAAGAGAAGGTGGAGGAGCTCCAAAAACCACAAAGTCACAGTGAGGATAACAGTAATCAAATTTAAAAGAGCAGTCTGAACATTCTCTCAGAGTATTCTCAGGAGTTGCAGGCGCAGGGAATTGGCTTTAGGAACACACACACATGAACACACACACACACAATTAAGCAAATACAATCTCAGGCTACCTTAAACTAAGCTACAGAAATTTTTTGGAAGGAGGAAAATACACTAACCTTCATTGCAGATTGGCCTCTTTCCTCCTTAGCAGATTTGACCACGGGAACCAAAGCCTACAAGATAGATAAAGTGCTTGAAATAACGTTGTTTGCCTACATACCTACTTTCCTGGTTCAAGCTCAACACCACATTGCCTTCCCCTCTCTCTCTCTCTCTAAACCTCTCTCTTTGTCTCTCTGAGGGTTTTTCTTTCTGCTTTGAGTTTGTGTCTGCGTTTTTCTCTCTGATGTCATGTCAGCCATGAGGGTCTTGTTGAGTCTTGTCAAAGGAAACAGGTTGTGCACACTAGAAGCGAAATGCACCGCTGGTCTACGCTTATTCTAAGGGGTAAGTCAACTAACTATGTAAAATGAGCACAGGCACACAATTACTATATTTATTACAATTATCCATTCTATTTTTATTTTCTCAAATTTACTAACACTTGTGTTTTACTCCAGTTTTATTTTAATCAAATATGTTGTTGTTAAAGCCCTTTGTAACTTTGTTAAGAATTATTTCATACACAAAAAGGTATTTTTATATTATTATTGTCTGAGTTTTTACCTGTTTGTCAGAATCATCTTTGGTTTTTGCCAATGACTCTTGCAAAGCTCTTCTTTTTTTCCGTAGCTTTTCTCGAATATCACTATTGAGCAGGGATATATACATATAATTTGGTATTATATGTAGTACATCTACATACCCGATAATACAAAATTAAAACTACTTGCGAAGAAGTAAACAAGTACGGATAAACTACCTGGAGGGAGATGCCATTCTGTTGAACTGATGGTCCAACTACAACCACGTTTCCATGTTGTCGAATCTGTTACAATGTATCCAGTATGTTTCTCTGCACTGTAAATAAGTGTAGCAAATAGGCCATTTGTAAAGTGCGATATAACGTTACACTGTAGCTATAACAAAGCATGCTGCAGAACCTCACTTCAACATCGACACAGTTACTTAATACTAGTAGTGTAAAACGATAGCAACGAGCTGCCTTCTCATGACCAACTCGATATCATAATCACATAGCTTAGTTCTGCAACAATGCATATTGTTTTACAGTGTCCGTGATAAAGACAATGCTGGCGTTCTGCAAGCAAATAATTCAAAACGGAATTGGATCACACATTTCAATGATCTTGCTTCATGTCCAAACAAATTATAACATGCATTGATTTGATTTGATCTGATCATGCTAAGGGTTTACCGTTATGGTGGCTGCCTAGTAACGGGATAAACTAACTCTCAATCAACCGTGATAACGGATGTTCATGCTATCTGGATTTGAGGGGGATTTCCATTCATCCAGGGTCTTGTCAATCTTTGAGCGTTGATGACGTCATAAGTATGGTGTCCCAAAAGCGTTTTCAAACATTACTGTCTGCCTTGCCTTAAATAAAATAAAAATCACACATTATTTGTGTTTATGTTGTTTTTACCCATTTTGTAATGATCAACTTAAACTCAAATGACTCTTGATTGTTTACAGAAGGTACTGTTGAAGTCTTACAGATAGTTTTATAGAAAGTCCTATATTGGGTTTGGTATGTCTTGTGTGTTCTCTTTTATTGCTGATGACTGACAATACAATTATTGCATTAATACAGCGGACCAAAATCATTAAGTTGACTAACAAAATGTAAAATGTACAGAACTGCCAAGTATAATCTTCAGTAACAATTTAAATTTTCAATGTGAATGGGCATTTGTCATGACATCACTTTTGGCAAAGCTTTTTGGAAACACTTTGTATTCTTCACTTTGTATCTCTTCGGAGCCAGAACGATTTGAGTTTATTAGTGCAGACAAAAACATAAAGACCAACAAGAGAGTATGGATATTGTCTTCTACATTGCTTTCTTTGTTTCAAATGAATGTGTCCAGATAATCTTATTTTGCCAATCCCCCATAAAATCAATGCACACATGTTGATAATGTATACCTATTATAAATTTAATAATATAAATGTAACAAACAAAACTGGAAAACATTCAGGGGTTTTAAT
>JAVQIZ010068220.1:0-15970 GCA_036023535.2 Galaxias brevipinnis
CTGATCAGTGTAGTTGCATGGCTTTCCTTCATCACAGCGACTCACACTGCCGCTCTCTGTTTGTACCAAGGCAAAGTGTTTGCCGCGCTGCGACTCTGGGTCGAGATTATGCTTCCACAGTTCAATAAATAGCTTGTGGTCATTCCTTAAATGAATAGTCGACATGCCACAGGAAGTTATCCTGTTGCGCAGGTATGTTTCTGTGCCAAGAATAGTTGTTGTTCTCATGAATAGAAAGATGATGAATGCGATGTGGAATAGCACTGTTTAATTCCTACAAACTATCAGCATTTGAATTACCTGGGTTGTGAATCTGAAGAGCACAGAGCTAAACTTAAATGAGCTTATAGAATGTATACATTGTGATTGTCACAATGTCATATTATCTTGACAGAGTTGCCCAGGCATACGTGAATCAACGTAAACTGGATCATGAAGTTAAGACCCTCCAGGTCCAAGCAAGTCAGTTTTCCAAGCAGACATCTCAGTGGATCACCATGGTAGAGGGCTTCAACCAGGCCTTAAAGGTGAGGTCTACATCTTAAGCATCCTTATTGGGATAAAAATCCCCTTGCAGTGAAAACCAAATAACGTTTCCGGTCTTGTTCTGATCTACTTTGTAAATGACATAGCTGGGAATATTCTATTTGCTTAGGTTAACCTTTGTAAGCAACTAAGCTTTGTGGGATGACTGTTTGTGTTGTGTTCAATTAACCCCTTCCGGTCATGTATTTGTTGGATAGGAAATTGGGGATGTGGAGAATTGGGCTCGCAGCATTGAGATGGACATGAGGACCATCTCCACAGCTCTGGAGTACGTACACAAAGGTCAGCTCCAGGCGGCGTCCTCGTAGACTCTCTGAAGAATAGAGCTCACGGACTGATGAGGAACTCAACAATGACATTCACAATTAAAGACTCCCAAGACAGAGGATGCTGGTCCTTGTAGTTAATATGACTCGAGGATTGACCCTGGGAGGAAATACTGCCTGATGGCTGATTTTGATAAGACGGCTGTTGTTGTAACTAGGCCCTGTGTATGTATCGGCTTTTAACAAAGAAACAGAAATAGCTCTGTCTGTATGGCGTTGACCCTAACAGTTTCAGCCTGATTTGTATTTTTAGGGGGAGATGGAAGCAAATTGGTGGATGATCCTCTTTTGAAAAGCATGAAGTCTCCGTCTGGAAGACTTGTTTTGTTCTCTTTCTGAACAATGACGCTTGTGTGTTGAAGGTTTTACACCAGATAAAGTAGATTCCTGCTTTATTCAATAGATTTTTGTGCTGCCGTGAATTATTTTTAATAGTGTGATTAAAATAAATAGAATCACATGACACAAATGAGTGTTTAATTTCTGTTCATATTTACAATCTTTAGTTTATTCTTATAAAGTGATGATAGAGTTCTGCTGTTCTTTGCCGTGTTCCTGTCGAGTTTGAAAAGCTACACTTAATCTATCAAGCACCTATGTGAGGCTGTGGGGATTCGGTTTTGTCTCAAGGCATGTGACAGTGAAACGTACTCACAACGTACTGCATTCCTGTTGGGTAACAAAGCTCCCCTCCTCTGACTCAACCCTGTGTTCCAGCTTACAAGCCTGTACCATGGCTTATGATGCTGGTTATGAGAGCAGACCAAAGAATTTACGTAAAAAATAATCTCTTATTAAAATAAACAAAAAAGCTGCCGTATGATTATAAAAACTTGAGGTAGGAGAGTGATGTAAAGAAGCTGTTTTTTTTTAAAAAGGCCTCCGTATGTGGGATTAGTGAGCCTTCAAAACAGAAATTTCAGATTGAAACATGTTTAATGAACTAGATATGATATTTCAGTCTTTAACATGCTCGGTATAGAATCTCCATTAGAATTTAGAATGTTAGAACTATTACGATGGTATGCTTGAATTTTCTTCACTGAAACTGAGTGTACTTGTATCCTCCTAATCCAAAAATAGCTCAGTTGAACAATAAATCATACTACTGTTCAAAGGGACTATATTATTGTTTTGAAATATATTTGTCATAGTTAGACAATGTTTGTTTTATAGTTTAAACTTCCATATCTCTTATTTACGAATCTGACTCACACACATTGCCACACACGCTTTCATATACCAAACACTGGCAGATTTAAGACGACCTATTGCAGCCTTGTCTTGAGGGATAAACTTGGAGGATAAGGCTTTTCCCGTCCAGTCCTACGCAGGAACAAGAGGGACCAATACTCTGAAGAGGGAGAACCAGCGGATATCTAGCACGTCAAAAAGGCAAAAGGTAAGATTGTTCTATATATTTTATTCTTTGGATTATCATTGCTAATGCTGTTATTACATACAAAATATTACAATTAACACATTATATTATGTTAAATACATTACAATAGCAATTTGCCTTTTAGTAGACACATTTTTTTCCTAATCTTAATTCATAAATCAAGTTAAATAATATTTTATACTCTACTCATATTATTTGTAGAGTTTTGTTCCTCAAACATATCCCCTAATTACCAAGTGCCAATCACACTGGGCACAATGAAACCTTTGTAAAAAAAAGAATCAAATAAAGAAATCATTTGGATGAAACTGTTACCTTCTCTATCATTCACTTGGAATTTGAATAATCGTCTTATTTCCTTTTCTCAATGTAAGCATTGTTGGAATGAAAAAAGCAATGTAAAATAATGTGTATATAGACTATACACTATATGTGTATTTATACACCTATCATGTAGTCATATTACATTATACGTATTGCTAGCTCCTGATTTACCCTTCACTTTGGTTTACAACCCCCCCCACCACCCCCCCAGTGTACCATCACAATATCTCACTCTCGCACTAACTGGCCCGAGAGCTAATGGGTTTTGGAGTATCTGAGAGGCTTACACAGCGTGGACAGAAGAATTACACTTTGTAGAAAACACTCCAGGCCCTCCCCTAAACCCCTGTTCATTCACCAAAGCCTCCCTTTGTTTTCATAAGAGCATTATTCAACTATTTCATCTCACGTGCCCCATTCAACCGTTGTGTCATCTAAAGCAGCCAGAGGGGAATGGCACGCCTACACGTGTTCCAAGATGTCTGTCAAGGGAATCCCACAGTGCTAACAGCTTGGATACTTTTACTAACAAATCTAAATACTACCATGATCTTCGACCATATTATAATTATAGTTATGACGAATGTAGGTACAGCTTCATAGATTACATAAAAATTATATTTATGCTAAATGATGTAGCAATTTACTGTTTATCCAAGGTCATATGTCAAAACCACTGGAAACGAGTTCTGAATATATTGGCAAATTATTATAATTTTTTTCCTCTTAGAACTCTTCCAGATTTTCTCTCCTGCCCTAACACAGATATGGAATATGTGCATGAAATATTAGGGTAAGTGTTTCTCTCATTACATATTTTCACCACATTTTGAGTGTTCTACTTAATAACTCAAACTGACGATGAACACTGTTTGTTGCTTTGGCCTGGTACTGATCGCCCGTAGGTTCTAGAAACAGTGCAGGGGAGGATAGCATTAGTAGCATTAGGTTTGGGTCAACTTACTCCAGTGTGAAAATGTGAAGTGTGACAAGGGATTATAGCCTGTCGTAGAAAACACACAAATCCCACAAAACCCCCTGGGATACTAACCCTAACCCCTGGACAAAGTCCTGGTTGTGTGGGGTACCAACCCTAACCCCTGGACAAAGTCATGGTTGTTGGGTACTAACCCTAACCCCTGAACAAAGTCATTGTTGTTGGGTACCAACCCTAACCCCTGGACAAAGTCATGGTTGTGGGGTACTAACCTTAACCCCTGGACAAAGTCATGGTTGGGTACTAACCCTAACCCCTGGACAAAGTCCTGGCTGTGAGGGGTAACCCTAACCCCTGGACAAAGTCATGGTTGTGTGGGATACTAACCTTAATCCCTATTGTTAATTTCTAGCTACTACATACTGATGAACCCCCTCCCCCTCCCCTCTCTTTCAGCAGAGAGAACGCCTGGCTGTATGGAGTGGCATCGTTTGTGGTTCTGTGGGCGTTGGTGTGGCTGTATCGGGACAGTCTGGAGGTCGAAAACCTCAACGAGAAGTACGTCTTTGTGACCGGCTGTGACTCGGGCTTTGGGAACCTGCTGTGCCGAAAGCTGGACCGCCGTGGGTTTCACGTTCTGGCAGGCTGTCTGACTGAGAAGGGCGCCGACGACCTGAAGAGAGTGGCGGGACCTCGCTTGAAGACTGTGCTGTTGGACGTTACCAGCCTGGACAGCATACAGAAGGCCATGGAGTGGACCAGGAAGGAGGTCGGAGATAAGGGTAATAATGATAATAATAATAATAATAAAAATAATAATAATACATTTAGTTTATAGGCTTAACCCTAACCCTAAGAAGGAGGTCAATGATAAAGGTAATGATACTACTACTGCTACTACTACTAATAATAATAATAATAAATTTAATTTATAGGCACCTTTCTACACACGCAAGGTCACCATACACAGCATGGAATATACAAAACAGTATAATATACAATTTAAAGGACAGAACAGGGTAGGAGACGCTTTGCTGTGTCCTATTAAATGTAAACCTGCCTGTCGTTGCCACATTGTTATATAAAGTAATTTGGGGGCTAGCAAGCCATTGTTTATACAAGGAAAATGTCATATACGGCTTTTGTCTTATTGAATGTTTTTTGACCTTTGTGTCATGAACAGAGTATCATGGTTGCTACAGCAGCACCTAGTGTATTTGAAGTAAAAATGTGAAGTTTTCAAATGAAGAGGCAAAAAAGCCAAATATAATCACTATCAACTAAATATGAACATCCTGTACATATGTTGATCCTGCGTCCTGCTGTATGTCCAGGCCTGTGGGGCATCGTGAACAACGCCGGGCGCTCCCTACCCATGGGCCCGTCTGAGTGGATGACGGTAGAAGACTTCCACAGCACCCTCAAGGTCAACATGAACGGCTCGATCGCCATGACGATGACCTTCCTGCCGCTCATCAAGCAGGGTCGCGGTCGGATCGTCAACGTGGCCTCGGTGCTGGGCCGCGTGGCGGCTAACGGTGGGGGCTACTGCATCTCCAAGTTCGCTGTGGAGGCCTTCTCCGACTGCCTCAGGTAAACGGGGCTGACCAAGAGGCTGCCTTCTGCTCTCAAACATCCCTTTTTTATTTATTTTAAAAATCTTATAAGAACCTCTTTCAGGCGTCCCAAAAAAAGGTTAAGAACCACTGCTCCAAACTATCACCAGCCCTGGTTTACACTATTATTATTTCACTGCTCATGAAAAGGTCTCAGTATCAAGTCTCCTCTGCCTCCCTCTTCTTTCCTCCTCCCTTCAGGAGAGATATCAGCTACTTCGGGATAAACGTGTGCATCATCGAGCCCGGGTTCTTCAAGACGGCCGTGACCAGCCTGGAGCCGATTGAGAGAGAGCTGCATCGCCTGTGGAATCAGCTGACCCCTGAAGTACAGGCCAGTTACGGAGACAAGTATCTGGAGAAGTGTAAGTATTTATGGGCCTCTGGCTCCACGGAGGAATCTCATCTGACAGCACTTAATCACACCATTACTTTACCAAGTTCACTTATAAGACCTCTTTCTCTCCTCTACTGTATTGGTGTCATTTTTTTTATTTTAGTATATCGATAAAGCTTTTTCGGTCTTCAAAGCAGTTTGGGTATATGGGCTTCTTTCTGACAGCATTTATGGTCACATATTTATTACCACGTATTCAAAGGGTTGTTATTACACCACATTTACACAGGGTCTTAATCTGACAGTACTTAATTTACAGTTACTTTACCAAGGTCCCCTAATTAGGCTTTTTCTTTCCTCTGCTATATTGGTGTCATGCTTTAATGATATCAAGAAAGATATGTCTTTAAAAACAGTTCACGTTGTTATCACATGGGATTTGACATAAAGGTTAAAACTGATGACGTAAGATTATTAAGCAAAAATGAATTGCACTTTTGCCACTTGACTGCTTAGAATACTATGGTCATGGTGTAGCTTTTTGCACTTGGTTTATTCAAATATCCATACTAATAAAGTTGCACATTACTCTCCCCCTAGACCACATGAACATTATTATTTTCCTTTTTTTAACATTTTCCTGTTACTTTACATACTTACAGAATGCAATATTTATTTTTTGTTGTTGTTGTTGATATCTTACCCCTCTCAACAGACATCTACATCCAGCGCTTGATCATGAATGCTATTTGTGACTCGGACCTGGCCAAGGTGACCAACTGTATGGAGCATGCGCTAACCTCCGCCTACCCCCGCACGCGCTACAGCGCTGGCTGGGACGCCAAGCTGTTATGGATCCCCCTCTCGTACATGCCAGCTTGTTTTATCGACATAGCCCTTAAGCTCGTGCTGCCACGTCCTGCAAAGAGCGTGTAACATGTTCAAGTTCTAGAGAGGAATGTGAAGTAAAAAAAAATAAAGAGGACATTTTACAATCCAGTATATTAGCTTATATATTTTTTTGCGCTGATGAAGAGGATGCCATTCTTAAGGAATTAAATTGCCTGTATATTTTGCCGATAATTTTTCGAAATATTTACAATGCACAGAAAGGACCGCTGTAATAGCAAATTTTAATTGAATAACTCTTCACAGTTTCTAGTGTGTATTTTTGTACTACTCAAGGTTAAGCAGAAAATGGTTTGTTACTAATCGCATCCAATATGTATTTTCCATTTCATAATTAGGCTACTTTGTCAGAGACGTTTCTGCTGGTCAGCAATTATGGTTGTGAATATTGGAGTAGACCATTTGCACTAAGTAGGTTAGTTATTAATTAATTCATAGCCTTAGGCTAAATATAATCGTGTTAGAAAAAACTCTGAAGCATTTTGTTCGTTTTATTAAAAAGTAATCTGCCAGACATTATTAGCACTTAGTTTATAAATTTACACATTTTCATGCACCTAAACTTTTTTTTATCAACATATTGAATATTATTGAGTGTGAATTTGTATATGTCCAATTTCCTCTCAGACATCCTCACAGTTTAATTTCCCTCACAGCTAACGGCACACTCACGAGTTTTTGACAGCTAGGCTCCTCCGCCACAGGTTGGATTCTTTCCAAACCGGTGAGCAAAGCAGCGCAATTCATGCGTAGACTACTCTCGTTTACTACAATAACAGATCACCTCTTGGATTTATTGATTGCGTTTTGTCAAGGGTGGGTTTAATTGCCGTGCGCATGATGTTATTTGACTCTCCAGTTTAACTAGTCGATTAATGAGTCACGCTCTTTATTTCCCAAGGTGATTAAGGAGTATAATTTGACCGCTCAGCATCCCCAACCAACTTGAATATTGACACCGGATCTTTCGAATTTACAACTGCACGTCTGGCAACACTAACCAAAATATTAATACATCTATTTATCTTAAGTTTGTACAGCATATTTTCAACATCAATGTTACAAAGTGCTTTGCATGTGCAAAATATAAAAACAAAAATAAGTTAAAGAATGAAACATACAATAAGGGAGCCAATGCAGAGATTTCGGGATTGGTTTAATGTGATCCCTTTCTGTTTTTGTTATGTGTCGGCTGCATTCTGCACTATATAATTAGACGTAGAACTATGAGGTATTTGCATATTGATCTGTATGTGATACCATTGTGCAAAGGTGATTATTAGCAGTAGGCTACTGCCAGATCTTCAGCCAGCAAGAGATTTCAATAATGCCATGACTGAAATCATTTGTAGCACACTTTCACTTTATGTAACATAATTCGTATATTAAAAAGTCAACTATATTATATCTACAATATCAAATCTTCATCTACAAAAATTAAAACCATGTAGCCAGCGAAACGTATCCTGTTTCTTTAATTTCTGATGGGTTATAGCACTGGCTAATAATATTAACAGGTGTTGACTGAGCAAGGCAAAGTACGTTCCTATTGCAACATTCAACCACCGCAGCAGGCAGATAGCTCTATGTGCGTATTGCTCTAAGTGCGTATTGCTCTCGCTCTCTGTCGTCGACCGTCTGACTGTCGGGGGGAGCTAACGCTATAGCTAACGGGCTCGGTATATTCCAACAGCCCTCGAACTAGCTTATATTCTTATTGTAGTCTTATTCCGTATGCGCCACGTTAAATAATGCTTTGTTTAAAATTATTACGTGCGACAAACTCTGCCGCAATTGAGCTGCTAGTTAAAGATGCAGCGAGGAAAGTATTTGGATGTAGCGTTCAACAAGTGCATTGTCTCAATACGAATTCTACAAGTTGGCATCAGCACATTACCGCAGACCTGGACCATGCGCATGTGAAAAAGTGAGTTTTTATGGCAGCACGACTATTTAACAATTCACTTAATGTTTAGAGGGGGCGTGCCCTCACTACTTTTACAGTGTATATTATTAAACCAGTTTATAATATCAATGACAAAGCTGACGCATGATTTATGCAGACTACAGCCCCAGATATTTGCACCTCAACCTATGTCTAATGCCATGACCATCCATGCATGTCTAGAAATTACTGGATGTTCTGAAACCAGATGAACATAACGAACTTTAAATCTTCCAAGCAGTACTTTGTGTTTAAATAAATGTTGCCAATGCCTTTTTTTTATGTATTCATCATAACATTAGATCATGTCGTGGCAATACAGGTGACAGTATTGTTTGTTGTCAGATAGCTGATTGTTGCTTCATTGATCACTGACCAATAATGAGTGGCCATTGCCCTTGCAGAGGTGTGAACAGGCATAGCCTTTTTACCGGGGTTGAAGATATGCTGTTCTATACTATCACGGAGGGAAGAGAACAGGTGACGGTCTCACACTTCATCACTGTAAGTAACCAGTAAGATCTAAACCTTAGCTAACGTCCATACGCTAGCCATTCCCATATCTGCTCTTAATATTTAATGTATTTAAATAAAAAGTACTTTAATGTCATGAATTATGTAATTACTATCGTTTTAATAGCTTAGATTTAGTTTATCAGGCTATGCACTATAGCTATGTCGCAGTTATGTGTTAAAATGTATTTCGGATTGCATGTTCAGTGCAGGATTAGGGTTAGCCAGGATTGAAAACCCTTTTAGGAAACACGCTCACATACTTTACCTTATTGATTAAATCAATCGACATTGTTTTATATCTAGGCCTTTGTGTCATTGTTTAAAATAGAGGAAGTTAAAAAAAATTTAAAAGCAGTTGGCTGCCATACCCAACCCTGCAGGCCCAAACACAGCTATTCTATTCCTAAACTATGCTGCTTGCTGTTCATCCTGCAGGCCCAAGCACAGAGATTATATTCCTAAACTATGCTGCTTGCTGTTCATCCTGTAAGCCCGTGCACAGAGATTCTATTCCTAAACTATGCTGCTTGCTGTTCATCCTGTAGGCCCTGAAGAAAACCGGGCTGCACACGTCCGACCCGCGACTCAAAGACTGCATGACCAAACTCCGGAGCACTGTGAAGGATTCCTTCAGTGAGGTTATGATGGACCGGGAGCTCTTTCACAAGTGAGTATATAAAGCTCATGCGACACCATGTGAAACTACATCATGTTAAACTACATCATGTGAAACTACACCATGTCAAACTACACCATGTCAAACTACACCATGTCAAACTACATCCTGTCAAATTACTCCTGTCAAATTACTCTTATCAGACTACACCTCTCAAACTACACCTATACGACTACACTTACCACGTTACTACAAACTATGCCCTGTCAAGTCTTAAAAGCCCAGACTATACCTAGCTACTGCTCTATTAACAGACAATAATCACACATCTTAGACACATTACACATCTGTAAATTTCAAATATGTGCTATACTTTGAAATATTACTTTGACCATTGCTTGAGTGTCCTGTTTTTGTCATAGTGCTTTAACATGGGCTTGAGTGTGCTACATTGGAACTAGTGGTTTCACCAATACCTCGACTTTGCTGTACAGTATTTGAAATAGTAAGTTAACCAAAACTTGAGGGTGCTGTGTTTAAAGTAGTAGAACTGGAGTATGCTGTGTTTGAATTAGGACTAGAGTATGCTGTGTTTGAAGTACACTCACTAAAGCTTTATTATGCCAGATTTTAATTTGCCTTCTTACAAAGGCTTGATCATTCTGTAATTGAAATAATACATTTACTAAGGCTTGAGTTTGCTTTATTAGAAGAAGCACTTTGAGCCTAGCGCCACACCTCTCTCTCTCTCTCTCTCTCTCTCTCTCTCTCTCTCTCTCTCTCTCTTTCTCTCTCTCATCACGTTTCATACTGCCAGGTGCCATGACGACACAGTTATTTTTATCAAGGCCTCCCTCTCTACATTCCTCGTTAACTAAGGATGTGTTCCTGTCTTTCTCGGTAACGCATACTCTGGTCCACTCTCTCAGGACATAGGCTGCACACAGATAAGCATTACGCTGTGCAAGGACAGATTATGGCTGTAGACTGTGGTCTTATACTGCTACAGCAGTCTGGTGTACTCTGGGATTAATAGCCCTAACAACCACACACACACACAGACACACATACACACACAATTGATCCAGTGATCTTAGTGTGAGTGAATCCGTATATGCTTCTGTGGTCGTGCCTGGTGCCCGGTGAGACTTGGCAATTGTTGTGGAAAATCCACCGGAGCCAAGTGGGAATGCACGTATAGTTTTGAATGACCAAACACGGCTAATTATACTCTCTGGATCCTCCGGGCAGCGCACACTTCTGCAGCTCCACTCCACCAGAAACAAACTCAGGGGAATGACTTCAGTCCTCTATGGCCACAGTGCAGACAGCTATGTAGGCCTGGGCTTGTGAGTGTGGAAACTATCTTGTCCTTGTTTAACTTTTCGAAAACTCAGAGGCCAATAATGGATCTATTGACCTTCTGATGTGTTCCCAGTGCACAGTGCGTTGAGCAGTCAGTTGGAATAGATGTCTGCTCTTTGTTGGCAGGTGTGTTGGAGGTAACATAGTTCTGCTGATCCAGGCCTTTAGAAAGAAGTTTATCATCCCAGAGTTTGATACGTTTGCAAACAAGATCAACATGATTTACGATGTGGTGAGGAAGCAGGACGAGGGGCAGGTACATTCCTTTGTTGTTCTTCTCCCTCTCTTTCTCTCTCTTTCTCTCTGCCTTTCCCATTCTCCCTCTCATTGTGTATTTCTCTCTCTCTTTCAATCATTCTTCATGTGTCTCAACATTTTTAGTTTGCACCAGTCCTACTGTTACTTGCCGCCCCACCATGTTGTAGTTAACTGATAGTGCTAGTGGTGTGCGTCTTCCTTGCTGTTCTGCAGGTAGCGGACTACATCCCCCACCTGGCCAAGTTTAGCCCGGACTTATGGGGAGTCTCACTGTGCACGGTGGACGGTCAAAGGTCAGCAGGGTTATTTTAGTATTAAGTAAATTAGTAAAATTTACCCTGTACAACTGATGTCCAAAGGTCAGCAGGGTTGTTCTTTTCTGTTCTTTCTAGTACGTTTTACTATCATATTCTAGTCTTTTCCCTTCCTCTTCTTTATCCCCCTCTCTTTATCTCCTTCTCTTTTTCCCCTTCTCTTTTTGTCTAACTGGTATTTCTGCTATAACACTCTCCCCTGTCTACCCTCCAGACACTCGGTGGGAGACACCAAGCTGCCGTTCTGCTTGCAGTCGTGCGTGAAGCCTCTGGAGTACGCCATGGCAGTGCACGAGGCAGGGACGGAGAGGGTGCACAGCTACGTCGGCATGGAGCCCAGTGGCCTGAAGTTCAACAAGCTGTCACTGGATGAGGATGGTGGGTAGGGCCAGTATGTGGCTCTTTAAAGATGGACGGGTTTTTTATTTTAGTGTTCATTTGTTGTTGTTTTTTTTAAAAGTTTTGTTTATGTTGACTTAGAGCTTGTATACATATTTTCTGGATTTGGATTAAGTTTTTTGTAATGGGAGTTGTAATATTTGTTGTTGTGAATGGGATCATTTGAAAGATATACCTACACATAAACATGACCTCCACTGTACACGTGTTCACCTGATCTAACCTGATAATCTAAATCTCAGCAGGTAGCAAAGAGAGAAAGTCGGTAAAAGTTCATGCGTATCGATTATATTAAGATTTATTTTGGTTTATTTTGGCTGTATTTCTTATATTGATTGGTTTTACACACCATCATCTGTGTGTTCTTTGCACCTGTAGACAAACCGCACAACCCTATGGTGAACGCAGGGGCCATCGTCATCAGCTCTCTGATCAAGGTAAACACACCCGGCCACCATGGCCTCGGGGGATCTCTGTGTTGACTCATTCAAATCCAGCCTCCATGAATCCCAGACGTCACTGCAGTGTCACTGACCTGCTCCCTCTGTTGTGATATGTACTGTGCATGTCCCTAGGCTGGCCTTATCCATGTTGGCTGGCTTCTGTACCAATGTTGCATGTGACACACCAAGCTCTAGCCATATTTCCTTAATTCAACCTGCTAAACAAAAACCTGTACAAACACATAGAGACGAGGGAAGGCTTCAAAAACAACAACAACACCACCTCCTTAGAGGTTGAAACTAGAGTTAGAGTTAGTGTTAGTGTTAGTGTTAGTGTTGAGGTTAGGGCAGGCAAAGCATTGAGCTGCTGTGAGTGAAGTCAGATGTGTAAACAGTTCACTGGACCTGTTCACAGATCTGGATGGTGACGGGGCCCTCAACAAACATTTTGTGCCAGCGCACTTTTTTAAAGTTACTTTATACTAGTAGAACATAACAACCACTCAGACTAATTGCAATAAATAAATTAACAGTTGATCTGGACCAATCTTGAAGTTTTCGTATGTAACAAAAAATACTTTATAGGTTGTGACTTGACTGTGCTTGTGGAAAACTCTAGTGGCTGGTTTAATGACCTTGACTAGAGGAAGGGCCAGAGAATAGCCAAAAATGGAGCTGTTTAAATGGTGTGTGTGTGTGTGTGTGCGTGTGTGTATATATATATATGTGTGTGTGGCAATGCTATCTAAGGCATGGAAGATGAGACAGACAAAGCAGGTGATACCACACTGATACTGTGTATGGAGACATACTGTAATGCACAGTATTAACAGTTGACCTCTGGAGAGTAGTACAATGTACAACAGACAGATTCATAGAAGTAGATATAAGGTACATATGTTACCTATGGCACATTCAGCACAGGGCTGGTGGTTTAACCGCTGTTATGTCCCCCATGTTCATACTACATTGTAATGTTTCTTTAATAACGCTGGGTAGCTTTCTATGGCAGGCATTTTTTTTACTGATTACTTCTACATATGAGATGTAATGTGTATGATATATATTTACCTAACACTGGTGATTTCTTATTTTTACTCGCCAGCCGGGGTCGAACAAAGCAGAGAAGTTTGACTATGTGAGTAGTGAACCATAACCATGTCTCGATATAGAAAGAGAGACATAGAGGCTATGAAATTCATAAAGAATATTCTGTGCGGTTCTTCTTTCAGGTGATGGACTTTGTGAAGAAGATGGCGGGTAGCGAATATGTGGGCTTCAGCAATGCCACGTGAGTTTGTTAGCGTGACTACGTCTGAAACGTATCAAATACAAAATAAAGCTATTTTGATAGTTCTCTCCATGAATACGTCTAAAACTTATGAAACTATTTTGATGGTTCCCTCCTTAGTAAGTGATTTTACTGTTTGTCTCAGGTTCCAGTCTGAAAAAGAAACTGGGGACAGAAATTTTGCAATTGGCTATTACCTGAAGGAGAAGAAGGTAGTGTACAGTACAGAATACACACAATGAGATTATTAGGGTTTGTAATGTTTGATGTACAGTACAGAATACACAAAATGAGATTATTAGGGTTTGTAATGTTTGATGTACAGTACAGAATACACACAACGAGATTATTAGGGTTTGTAATGTTTGATGTACAGTACAGAATACACACAATGAGATTATTAGGGTTTGTAATGTTTGATGTACAGTACAGAATACACAAAATTAGATTATTAAGGTTTGTAATGTTTGATGTACAGTACACAGTTGACTCAGATGAGATTCATAGATCATGTGATATTGACAGGAATGTTTGCTGTACTGTATACACAGTTGGCTCTAGATGAGGTTATATAGTAATTTATACTGACAGTAATGTGTACTGTGTTTGTTTTGTAGTGTTTTCCAGAAGGAGCAGATATGATCGATGCACTGGATTTCTACTTCCAGGTGAACCACAAACATAGAATTCATACAATAAAAAATATCCAAGAATAGGCTCTGGTGATGTGCTGCTATACAGTCCATTGACCTCTGACCCTGTCTGTACTACCCCCCCCTTCTCTCTCAGTTGTGCTCCATCGAGGTGACATGTGAGTCAGGAAGTGTCATGGCCGCCACGTTAGCCAACGGAGGGATCTGTCCTACCACTGGGGAGCAGGTCCTGAGTGCGGAGGCCGTGCGTAACACTCTCAGCCTCATGCACTCCTGTGGCATGTACGACTACTCCGGACAGCTGGCTTTTCACGTGAGTGAAAACAAACTACCCTGTCTTTTGGTTGTTGATTTTATGGAAGGGGTGAGCGGCGATTGGCATTGTGCCTCGTTCATTGAAAGTAGGTTGTATCCTTATGTTACAATGTTAACTGGGTTGTACATGTTGTTGCTCTTTTTGTAGTGAATTTGAACTTAACATTTATAGAAATAAGTTAGAAAATATTTGATCATAATACATGATATTAAATCCTTGTATTTACTGGCTGTTACATATGGATTATCATTTACCCAACGAGGGAGATTGAATTAGTTTTAAGACCACTGGCAAGTGATGAAATATATCAGCATAATAAAAAAAATCCACCAGAGTTTATTGGCTTTGCTCTTCCTCTCCATAGGTGGGCTTGCCGGCCAAATCCGGAGTATCTGGTGCAATACTGCTGGTGGTTCCAAATGTTATGGGAATCATGTGTTGGTCGCCCCCTCTGGACAAAGTGGGAAACAGCGTGCGGGGAATACGCTTCTGTCAGGTAAGTGTTTCACAAACGTCATGGCTCAAGTTAAACCAGTGCTCCGTGTGTTGAAATATAATTCAATAAAAACATATATAAATCAAATCTCTTTCATAACAGAGATCCTTACTTTTGTGTGTGTGTGTTTGTTTCATCCTCTTTTTCATCCCCCGCTCATCTTCCCCCGCCTTCGTCTCTCTTTCTTTCTCACTGTCTGTCCATCAGGAGCTTGTGTCTTTGTTCAACTTCCACAACTATGACAATCTGAGGCATTTTGTGAAGAAGCAGGATCCACGCCGTCAACAAAGAGACGATATGGTTAGCTAAACAAGTGATGATAGTTTCTTAATACCACATTCATTTTCTGTGTGAGAGACGACAGGTGAGATGAGAAATAAATGGTGAAGCTGACTGTGTGTCTGGTTTACTGTTCCTCTGTTTAATAGAACAGGTCTGTAGTTAACTTGATGTTCCTGTGTTTAACAGAACAGGTCTGTAGTTAACTTGATGTTTGCTGCCTACAGTGGCGATGTGACAGCTCTAAGAAGGTATAAACATCTCATACACTCAATTTGACTGTAGAATGTATTTTTTAAATTTCAATCCATGGACAAGTAGAGCGATTTTACATATACCTTGCATATTAACGCAATATATATTTAGAGAGAGACTGAGTCTCTCGTCTATAAATCAGTCTCTTATCTCTTTCATCATTCACACACTCAGTCCCTCCCACCATGCTGTAGGAAAGTTACATCTTATATGTGTTTGTGCTCTTAGGTTTGCCCTGTCATCGATGGACATGGATCTGAAGGACTATGACTCCAGAACAGCCCTCCATATTGCTGCAGCTGAGGGTGAGCTGTCCTCCATTTTGATTTGAATGAACACAGAATGATGATGATGTTTCATGTTCTCTGTTGTGTAGAGATATTGTTCTTATAACTTATGGTACGGTGCACTCTGAGTTATAGATGGA
>JAVQIZ010068254.1:0-11414 GCA_036023535.2 Galaxias brevipinnis
TGGTGTGGGTGGGGGTGTGGGTGTGTGTGGGGGTGGGGGGGTCTGGGGGGGGGGGGGCGCGGGGGGAGGATCCCATCCAGTCACAGAGCTGGGGGGGGCTGGGGCTGCCGATCGATGGCTGGAGCAGGCGGGTGGAGAAGGGGCTGGCTGATTAGGGGAGGCAGGGGTTGGAGAGGGTCTTGCAGCCTTCCATGCACTCACTGCCCCCGCGGCCCTACAGCCCGTACTCCCTCGCTCCCTCCCTCGTCTTCACCAGCAACTGTGGCTTTGTATGTATGTGTGTTTGTTCACATCCGTGTGTGTGTGTGTGTGTGTGTGTGTCTCTGTGTGTGTGAATGTGTCTGCCTGCTCCTTTTAGGCTGACATCAATGTGACATGGCACTTAATGGACTCTGCCATGTGAAACAAGCACCCTCAGTTAATTACCTTGCCAAGGCCCTGGCCTTTGTGGAGCAGTTCATTCTCATTCGGGCGGAGGACAGTGGCTCTGTCTGTTTGTGTGTGTGTGTGTGTGTGTGTGTGTGTGTGTGTGTGTGTGTGTGTGTGTGTGTGTGCGTGCGTGCGTGCGTGCGTGCGTGTGTGCGTATGCGTGCGTGCGTGTGTGTGGGTATGACTGTGACTGTGAGATCCCTATTGTGACTGTAATCCCCTCAGAGGGTGAATCAGATTCGAGCTTGTCCCCAAACGCACTGAAAAACAAGTGTTCCTGCTGCCACCCTTTCCAGTGGGAGAAATACAGCGGCGCTGTGGCAGGGAGGGGATCACACACACAGAGCCACAGAGGTAGAACGAGCAGAGGACTCCCTGTGCACTGTGCTGCACATTCAGACGAGTGAGTTGTGCCTCCTTGTCTCCGCTCAGCCCTCCATTACAATAGACTCTCCCATGGTAATCTCCTGTCGGAATAGGCCCGATAAGAACCTGGTGAGAACAATGGCACAAACACCCTTCTGTTTCATCTAGAGGAGCACTGCAGGCTCAGTCAAATCCACACCAAGATAAGCACTGGGTTTGCTGAGACTTTGTCCAGTGGAAGATGAAGATAGCACACAAACAGGTAAATAGGGGGGAAGAAAAACGTCCTGTCACAAAGAATAACTCGCATCCATACTAACGTGAGAACGCAGAGGCAATCCCCCGGCGGTGTCAGGGTAGTGCAGGCTGTGTTTTCTGGATGACCACGGGGTTAAGCTTGCCTGGTGTCGTTCTCCGCCGATGGAGGTCCTGGAGACGCGGCAATCTCCGCCCGAAATCAAAGAGGAGTATTGATTCCCATCAGCAGAGAGCTCCACTCCTACGCCGGAGTGCGAGTGTGATTTGAGGGCTTGGAGCTTGAGGCACTTTGATCAGGAAATGGCGGGAGGCACCCTGCGTGGCGTAGGCTGTCTTACTTAGCCGCAGATGAAAGGGGAGCCGCGGATGTTGTTTCATTTTTTCTTCCAGGTGTTTTTTTTTTTTTTGTCACAGCAAATAGTCATTGACAGAGTATCCACCTAGTTCTTTAGAGATAGACGATGTAGTTATTTTGATGTCAACAAACGTCTGAAGTCCTTTGGATGTGAACTGTGTGTCTCTTTGTTGTTGCTGTTGTTTTTGTTTTGCTTGTTTGTTTTGTTTTCATCGATTTACCTTTTTCTCTAATAACCTGTCAGGGATATAGCATTGTCTTTGGTTTAAAATCAAGCTTTTTACAGTCGATCTTACACAGATCCACTACACAGACAACACCTACTGCAGTCCACACACACACACACACACACACACACACACACACCTTTCTTCTTCCTCCTCCGTGACTCTCTCTGGTACACACTTTGACAGGCAGTGGACAGAGATGTCTGTAGCAGGCCTTTCCATACTGGGAGCTGAACGCAGGCTCCCTCCTGACGTTCTGCCGAGCGGGAAGGAAGGAAGGTAGGAAAGGAAAGCAGGAGAAGGAGACTGGGGAGTGTTTGGCTGGCGGGCATCGCGGCATGGGGCGTCGGCCGGCTGGATCAATGATTCAGCACGCAGCGCGCCACTGCCTCTCTGCCAAGAGCCTCTCCCAGCCCCCAAACAGCCCTCTGGGTCTGCCTTGAACAATGTCCCCTAGCTGGCAGACTGCTGCCCCAGGCCCACCCACCCACTCCTCTCTTCTCTCCCTGTCTCTCTCTTTCTCTGACCGCAGTCAGTCTGGTGGGGGAAAAGAGAGAGTCCCATTGCAGCGCAGAGGAGCAGACTAGAAGTAGTGGAGGAAGAGGAGGAAGAGGAGGAGGAGGAGGAGGAGGCCTGACAGTAGCCTCAACCACAGCAGAACCACGACACATACACACACACACAGAGCACACACACACACACACACACACAGAGCACACACACACACACACACACACACACACACACACACAGAAACACACACAGAAACACACACACACACACCCACACACACACACACACACGCGCACACACACACACACACACACACACACACACACACACACACACACAGGCCGACACAGAAACACCCACCGTGTGTTAGATATTGTTTTGGGGCATATTTGCGGTGTGTTGACAGAGGGAATGAGCACTGTCCTTTAATTGGATAGCGTTCCTACAGTAACTCACTGACAGTGGAGTCCTATTTTCACCACATGGGGTTCTGAGTAGAAATGAAACCCAATGCAGTCAACACGGTTGTTTCTCCTCTGTCTGTGAGTAGGAACTAAAAGGGGCTACGCTACAGCGTGTGTTACTGCAGGCAGCTGCACCTGTGCATACCTGTAGGTCTCCTGCCTGTCTGGTCTCCCTCCAGAGCAACCTGTTGGCCTTCTCGTTGGGCTGTTTCTTTATTCTGGACCTGAAAAAGCTGCTGTGGTCACTGTTGGTGTTGGCGAGGGGAAAACCAGAGCCTTGCTCCCAGTTGAACCAGAGTGTCCCTAAGCTTAATCTAATGTATCCATGGCGGGCCACTTTAAAAGACTGAGGTCGGCACAAATGTAAGTTGAGCCCATTTACATTTTCAACCGCGGAGCAATAGCTTTGTGCGTGTGTGTGTGTGTGTGTGTGTGTGAGAGAGAGAGGGAGAGGGAGATAGAGGCATTGAGGATGTAAGTGGAGAGGGCGTTGCGTGTGTGTGTGTGTGTGTGTGTGAGTGCCGCACACCACCACTGTAACCCACTTAAGTCACAGTGTGTTGCACTCAGCACCAAGAGGCTGTAATGGCGTGTTAGATAGATGGCAGAGTGACGGAGGGCTGGACTGTTCTTAGGAGACAGTGTTATGCCACACAAACTGTTCCTCACGCTCATCCCCTCCTCCTCCTCCTCCTCCTCCTCCTCCACTCCTGGTAAAGTGACATTTCCATTTTAAGATTGCCTCGGCGCTCTCCTTTGTGAATAGAATCGAATTACGTTGAAAAGCCCTGATTGATTCTTTGAGAGCACAATAGTTTTCCTCATTTAAGCCAATCCCGGCCAGTTTTCCTCTCCGAGTACCTATTGAATCCCGTGCGAGGAGGCATTGTGCTCTTTCCGCAGCGTCTCAATGGCTCATCTGGAACGGGACATGCAGATGTTAGGATCGCTGTCAGGACGGGGGGGAGGGCAACTTAAGATGTACGGAGGAGGTCAAGAGTTCACTGAGATCTAGGGTGTGGCTTGTGTTGTTTTTACACAGACACGCACGCACACACACACACACACACACACACACGCACACACACACACACCCTCCTGGTTCTCTGGTCCGTTTGTCCCCTAACCTGGCTGGGACCCGGGGGCCCTTTTTAATGGGGGTGGTGCAGAGTGGATTCCAGCTCATTAGGCCGGGCTCATTTGCCATGAGGGGGGCGCACCGGGAACCAGCGGTGCATGCTCAAATAGGGGTGTCAGGGAGCCGGGCGGGCGGGCGGGCGGGGCGGGGGGGGTAGTCGTTTCTCATGCAAGGCAAGCCCTCCGTGGCAGAGAGAGCTCGGGGGCCCGGCCCCCCCGAGGGGGTTTGATAAATGAGACCCCCGCTGAGCACAGTGTGCGTGGAGAGGTTCACACCGGGGCTTTAATCAACGTGACTGCAGACACGCAGCAACGCAGAGCCCGGGAAACCACACATCCCTCCACTCCTGCTAGGGGCTGCCTTTCTCCCACTCCTCCGGCTGCTTCCTGGGTGAGACAGGGGGGGGGGTGCAGCTCCTCTCCACCACCACCACTCAGGGTCCACCACTCCAGAGGACAGCGGTTGGCCCCTGTGGAGAGTGTGTCACAGCCCTGGTGGGGTGTTTGGAGCGAGGGCTGTGTCGATGGACCTCGAGATGGTGGCACTCCCTCCCTGGGTAACTAACAAAGAGCCGTAGCTGGACAGGCTTCCATTAGCTGGAATCCCTGATGTTGGGCCAATGGCAGTGGATGGTGTCCATGTGCATGGTCACCCAGCGCTGGTGAGACATCAATGAGCCACTCCAGTCCTACTGAAGAGAGGAGCCAGACTGGGGGGCCAGCTAAACAGCACACAGACCCATCTCCTTCTCTGTCTGTGGCTCTGGTAGAAGCACAATGAGAGATCCTCCACAGACCTTGAGGGGCTGTCCTTTTTAAAGTCGGCTAGGAGATGGGGAGAAGGCGAGTTACGCCTTCCCTCGTTGCATTTCTAAAGGAGTGAAGCACGCCAGAGATGTGATCACGTTGTGGGCCTCCCTGAAGGGCCACGGATTTTAGCCCCACTAACAGACAGTTTCCCTGGCTGCCAGGGTGGAGATGAGACAGGTAGAACTCAGCCCCAGGCAAACAGCAGCTCGGGCCTGGCCTCTGTGTGTGATCTTATTTACCACCAATCTGAGCTGATGAGCTGAAAATTATTTATACATCTGTCTGTGTGTGTGTGTGTGTGTGTGTGTGTGTGCGTGCGTGCACGGTCTATTGTCGGAAACCACCCCTGCGCCCCGCAGAGAGAGAGAGTGTGTGTTTTGGGCCGGGTGTTTTATTACGGCAGTCCGTCTATTATATTTCAGTCGGAAGCTGCTTGCCCTCCACTGCACGACCCGGCACCACTGAAATATTTACCAGACGCCCAAATTGTCACTTTGCCCAATGTTCCTCGATCAGTCAGCTGGCCCGTGTGACCTGCCATTACTTCCACCCTCTCAGGGCCACTGGGAGTCAGCCCCTGTGGCTGTCTCTGTCCCCTTCCCTCACCACCGCACTCTTTCATGCTTTTCCGGCTGATGTGCTCCATCAGCGGCGCTCCCCGTGTCCGTCCACGCCTGCCTGCCTGGCCTCAGCCCTCTCTCCAGTGGTTTGACATGTAGCCTGTCTGGTCAGCTAAGTGGGGTGGATGGGCTGGAGCCACGCCATGCAGGACGTTGCTTTGGTTTGAGAACCACAATACAACATGGAGTTGTCTCACGTTCACATTGTCATTGGAATTCAGGGCATACTTATTGGATTGACTAACTCAACTTTTTGGCTTAACTTCAGTTTTTACACGTTTCTTTTTCCATGCAATAATTTTTGTTTTTTAAAATGGTTTCATTTTTGTCAACACAAACTCTAATCTAACAAGTCACTGAATTGTACTGTAATTAAAACAAACGTAAAAGACAATATAAGACTATGTAATTTTAAGAGAGAAAACTCCTTTTATATATATATATCAAAAAACTAAATCATCAAAAAAGATGCATCTGGAAAACAGAGTTTGTGAATGAAGAGTTTGCTCTGTAACACCTGACAGTAGACCTAGATTTAAAATAAGCCTGCTGTCTCTTTTCCTCCCAACTAGTGGTAAACAGACACCATCTCTCAGCTCTATTATTTATTTCCTTAACACCGAGATCAAACTGTCTTCTGTGTTTTCCCCTTTGAAGGTCCCTGCCGCGGATTAAGGTGTTCCTAATTTGCTCAATTATCCCGCTCTGTCAAACTTTGAGAAGTAAAGTGTAGGGTGTGCAGATCTTTCCGGTATTAAGTCGTTGTGGAGGTTGCATGTGCTGCCCTGTGTATTTACTGCCGGAGTGGGCGCTTTTTTTTTTCCCAAACCGACGCCTCTAATTTCGGGTATCAATCTCCACAATGCATTCCCTTTCCAATATGGGTCGTGTCATCTCTGGTTAGGGGAGTCTCCTGATGAAATTGTCCAAAACTCAGCCGATCAATCACGCCGACCCGGCGATTGATTTTCCTTCACCCGTCTCCGTCTTGTCTTTCTCCTCCTGGGCTCTCCATGTGGAGGCCTCCAATGTTTCTCAATGGAAGAGCAATGTCACCCAGAGGGTGCATGCTCGCCTCGCTAGCACCTGTGGCTGGGAGCTCTTTCTGCTTCTTTTTTTTATGGTTTTGTTTTTTGCACTCATCCTGTCTCTTTGTCCATGTCTTTCTGTCTCTCGTTGCCTGGGTGCACGTCCCCTGGATAAAGCAGGAGCCCCGTCCTCTGGTCCTGATCCACAGGGTGAACTCTGACCTCGGCAGGCACCTCCACTGCTAACCCACCACTGTCCCTCCTGCTTTCTATTCAAAGCCTTTTGTGAATGGGAGCCTTTGTTAGGAAACGTGAATAGTGGAAGTAATGAAAGCCAAAGGCAAAGATGTACGGGTGGGCAGGCATGGAGGCGGGCGGGCAGGCGGGCGGGCAGAAAGGCTCCCAGGGCCCCCGGCTCAGCTGTGGGGGCTCAGCCAGGGGACAGGCTGGGGCTGGGGCCCCCTCTCTATTTGTATGGGCCTCACGCCTCAGCCCGTAATGAAATATTCACAGGTCACTGGTTCCCTGAGAAATGATGGGGGTCAGTCAATTGCTTTTCAGCGAGTAATTTCCTCCCCCTTCAGACGGGCCAGCTTGTCCTGTTGACAGTCATTAGAGCCCGAGGAAGGCTGGATGGAAGCGCTGGGGTGACACTTGTCAGACAGCGCCGCTGTTTAGCTCCTCTGTCTCGCTCCCTCTCCCTTTCATTTCTCAGCGGGTCCTCTCCTCCTCTTCATTCTTCTATTTCCGTCTCTCTCTCTTTCTCCCTTTGCTTCTCTTTTTTATACCCTCCTGTTTTGTAACATGTCTCAGTTTGTACAAATTATTTTTCTTTTTCTATTTTTCTCTCTCTCTCTCTCTTTGTGGAGGTGTGTTTTGTGGTGCCTTCATGTATGGTCGCTGTGTGTGTCTGTTGATCCACAGGCCTCTCCCCCAGGGCAGGGGTGGTGGTGTGAATGAGCTATTCTCCCCGGGCCCTCCTCCCGGCACCCTGCCTGACTGGACAATGAGGCATCTCTCCCCTGTCCCCCAGGTCATCCATCACTCTGCCAGGGGAGCCATCAAAAGCCAATCAAACAGAGACACTTGAGGTGTGGTGATTGGTGATTAGACCCAGGGTGGGAAACCCCCCTAGAAAGTTAGGCCCCGGCTCCGGTCTGACCTTTAGAGATATGACCCTGTGGGGTGATGAATGAGGCTGAGAGCGCTCTGATTAACCACCGCGGACACACAACCTCCTCCTCTATCTTTACTAATCCCTCTCTTCTTAGGAGAGGAGGAGGATGAAAAGATGGTGGGTTATGATGACACAGAGTGTGGGATATGGTCGGTCAAGGTGGTGGGACAGAGAGGGGAGGGAGGGAGGGAGGGATGGGGGAAGGGAGGGAGGAGGGAGGTGGGAGCTGGAGGCCCTGCAGTCAGCCAGGCTGACCCTGAGGGAAACACCAATTAGTGGGCAGTAATGGATAGGAGCAGTGGCTGGTGAGATGCTGACCCCCTGGTCCCTCCTCTATCAGCCTGTGTGTGATGGGGGCCAGGCCAGCCCAGCCACAGCTATCTGTTTCCATTGTGGAGGCTGACACGCGGCGCTGCGCCCACTCCACCGTGCCAACCAGTCTGCTTCCACACAAAGACACACAGACACATTAAGCAGCAGCCCGCGCCAGCCAGCGCACACACACAGCCTCACAACAACAAGTCAAACATGCAGACACACACACACACACACACACACAAAGGGAAGCACGGAAACATGTGCGTGTGTTATGCATGCTCACAGAGACGGGCTGGGTGGGAGCTGAGGCAGCCTCTCCCCTGTGCCTGTCCGCCTCGGGCCATGGCGCGCTTCTAGAAGCATCGACGCATCCCCGTGGGCTGTGTAGGTCTGCAGCATCCTCTCCTTCTCTCCTCCCCTCTCTCCTCTCCTCCTCTCCTCCTCTCCTCCGTCCCGATAAGTCCCTTCTCAAAGAGGAAGGGGATCTCTGTGTGAATGGCGCAGGGAGAGAACCAGGGATTGTGTCTTTACCGTCCCGGGCAAACAGGAAGGAAGCCCCTCTTATCTGCCTGTGGAGCGTCTTTTTAGACCAGTGAGACAGAGGTGCTCCTGTCCAGTCATTCACATCTATACAGACATTTTGACTGATGTGTTTGCTTTTTTTTAGATTGTTCAATGAATGAATTGATTGGACCTGAATCCTCGTTGTGCGATGGAGGTTTGGAGTTCCACCGTGGTCTTTGTGACCTTAGCTCTACTGCTTCTGCAAGCCCTGGCACGCTCAGATAGGGAGGAGTCCCGCCACTCACCTCAAAGTGGAAACATACTCACTTCCTCCTGTGGACGCAGTTACCCATGATGCCACTGTCGGAAACGACAGAGAGGGAGAGAGGACAACCGGGATAGAGAGAGAGCGAGAGACAGAGAGAGAGAGAGAGAGAGAGAGGCCAGAGGCATTGCTGCTGCAAACTTTTCAACCAGAACTGAGCAGTAATTCATTAAGGAGGCTAGAACTCTGCGTCTCTCTCTGCCTGTATCTTCACTCCTCTCCCTGGCGGCACCAGGGGGGTACTTGTTTATTAAGAGAGAGAAAACAACAACAACTAGCAGCACTCTCATTCTGACTGCCATGCTATTTTTCAAAGCCATTTTGATCTTGCTTAGATGCATTTCGATAAACACAGCAGCAATCCTATTGGAATCAAAGAGTCCTTTTCCATTTAGTCCTACATGGTGTTTGTTGACTTTTATTCGGTTTATTTTTTGTTTTTTTTGCAGCGCCGCTGATTTCTGCCTGTAGACACTGGAGCAGCTGTGTATCACCATTACAGCTAGTGTCAACATGTATGCGTGGCGTCGCATCAATCTTGCACTCAGCAGGAGCGGACAGAGCTATTATGTTAAAAGCCCATTTGCCTGACATACTCTTACTGCCGATTGGCCTCTGGCAGGGGAGGGGCCTGATCCGACGACTATTGATAGGCTCATAGATTGATTGATGGCCCCTGGTGACACATCGATTCCTCCCTGCTACCAGAATGAGCACCACCCTCTATCCCTTCCCCCCAAAAAAGACGAGTATAACCCATCCTTTCAGCAACGGAATCTGGCCGTTCCTAGGAAGACTTCTGCTAGCTTATTGTTTGGGAGCTGAAGGAGGGTGTGTCTCCACAGTGTGCGAGTGTCTGATTGGCTGGCTTATTGTTTGGGAGCACAGTGTGTGAGTGTCTGATTGGCTGGCTTATTGTTTGGGAGCACAGTGTGTGAGTGTCTGATGGTGGGTGTGGAACGGATGTGGTTGCTATGAGACCGCGGGGGGGTACTTTAGCCCCTCTCACTGTACAAAGTCAATGTCTACTCTGGGGGGCCTGGGGGCGTCGTTAGGTAGTTAAAAGTGCATCGACTGGGGAGGGGGGCTTGTGTAGATTAATGCAGTGGAAAGCCATCCTTCAAAGTGCTCCGAATAATTAGTCAGGCTTCCAACAGAATCTACATGTCACTGGAGGAAATGGTATTTATATTTACTGTCAGGACGTCTCTCTCTCTCTCTCTCTCTCTCTCTCTCTCTCTCTCTCTCTCTCTCTCTCTCTCTCTCTCTCTCTCTCTCTGTATCTGTCCTTCAGGGTACAGGGAGTTTCACAGTGCCTTAAAGGTGCTGCAAGCAGTTGCCTTCCTCTGATTCCTATCTGTGTGTGTGGGGGCAGCCAGTTGTAATCTGTGTGGGCTTCAGTATTCTGGAGCAGATCCTAGTATGGAGAGGGGGGGGGGGGGGTCACATTCACATGTGCACATGTGTGCCTCTGTGTGAGAGCAGGTTCCCACATATGTAAATTCTCATTGGTATCTGTGCCTCTGTGTCGCTGTGGGTGTGTGTGACTGGGAATGTATGTGTGGCTCTGAGTGAATGTGTGTGTGTGAAAGGTCTTGTATGTCAGTGCGTCTAATGCTTGTTTACTCGACAGCATATGTACGTGTGTGTGTGTGTACGTGTGTGTGTGTGTGTGTGTGTGTGTGTGTGTTTACCGTCTCAAAGTGGTCGTCCCTGCTGTGGGGGGAGAAAGGCAGGCCATTGATAAATTGATCCCAGTGAAATGGTAGAGTAGTGAGACATGCTCTAAATCCCTCCCCCATCGCCAGGCCTCCCACACACACACACACACACACACACGCACATATATACACCACTGCTCCAGCATCAATTATTGTGGATTGCATGGTTGACAGAGTGTAAACCAGGTGCCAACCCTCAATCCAATTAAAGAGATTTAATTGGAGGAAATAAATGGAGTGTGTCCAGGAAGTGTAGGGTTGCCCACATTAAGTACAGGCCTCCCTGTCTCCCCCTCTCCCCTTTTTTCAGAAGGAGGTCTGGGCCTCTTTGCTCCCCCTCTCCCCTCTTTGGAGAAGTCAGCTTTTGTTTATGAGTGGCTGATTGAATCTAATAAGGGCCTGCAGGCTGCTGTCGTGCTTTCCCACACTGCCTCACTCCACAGGTCAGTAATGCCGCCAATCCAAGCTTACTCTCTGTCGGAAAAGTGTTTCCAAATGGGATTATTATCTTAAAGGAGCCCCATCAGGTTTTTTAAGTTTGTTACATTTCCATGCTATTTGTAATTGCCATGGGTCGCTGCTAATTGACAACCAATCTGTGGCTCTCCTGAGAAAAACACATAAAAGACAGCAAAACAGAAAAACAGTTGTAGTGTTCTGAATGTGGTTATTTTGATGGCTCAGCGTAGCTTTAGCCTCTGGCGCCGTGTGTTATGAAGGGCCTCAGCCAGAGACGCCCTCCTCAACGCAGCCACAGCGGGCCCCAGCGGGCCCCAGCCTCCAGGACTCAGCGCGGCTAAGCAGGGGTAAGGAGGGGTAAGGAGGGGTAAGGAGGGGTGTCGGAAGGCCGCCCGGATGGCACCCGCTCACGCTGCCGGCTCCCTCTTCATCAGCCATTGTTTCTCTCTCTCTCTCTCTTTTCCAATGGGTCCCCAGGGAGAAGGGAGTCAGAGGGAGTGCTGCCCTGGCCTCCTCTCGCTGATGGCACACACATGCATTATTCAGCATTGTTATCTGTTGACTGCTAACCCCCCCACCCCACCCCCCCTTAACTCTATACCTCATCGACAATGAAACCATCCTACTGCACAGCCCTGATTCACCAGACAGATCCGCTGTCGCCCCCCTGCCCGTCCCCCCCGCTCCCCCCCAGTAGAGGGAG
>JAVQIZ010068276.1:0-21764 GCA_036023535.2 Galaxias brevipinnis
CACACACACACACACACACACACACACAGACACACGTGCAAACACACAGCCACGTATAAAGCCTGCACATGCTACCACTCCTGTAGACTGTCTTGAACCCATCATTAACATAGGGGCGCTTAGTATGTAACGCAAGTCATGCTTTTACCTCAATCCACAAACATCATCATCGTGAACGTCATAGAAAGCCATCAGGGAAGTATGTTTTTAACACAGTGTTTTTTAATACCGGTGTGTTTTAATACCGGTGTGAGCGGTCGAGGAGCGGACGGCCTGTGTGAGCCGTCTCCAACCCACCCACGGCCTGTCTGCTTCGGCTCGTTAGAGCGTGGGACGGACCGACGCCTGTCTCGCTGCGTGTACGGTCAGACGCTGGAGGCTGCAGCCTGGAGGAGGCTTAGGGAGGGGGGGGGCTGAGACCTCTGCTAATAGTGCTGTGGGGGGAGGACCCATGGGAGCTGCTGGAGGAGAGGCTGCTGCTCCTCCTTGAATCAAACGGGAGATGAGGATTCCAGGGCCGGTCCGTGGCCGGCCGGCCCGGATGATTCACTCTCCAGACTCTCCGCCATGTTGTTTTTTGCTGCGGTTTGTATCACTGGGCTCTCTCCGCGCGGGCCTACTGCTTTTCTCGGGAGTGTAAAAAATGCAAATGATAAACTCTCGTCCCTTTCTCTCTCTGTGTGTGTTCTTCTGCTCCCGTGACTCTGTGAAAAATGTAAATGATGAACTCTTGTCTCTCTCTCTCTCTCCGTGTAGCTGGCCTGCTGCTTTGGCTCGGCGGCGTGCTCCTGCTGCTGCCGCTGCTGCCCCAACATCAAGCAGTCGACGGGGACGCGCGTCATGTACGCCTTCTTCTTCATCCTGGTCACCGCCGTCTGCGTCATCATGATGTCCCCCACCATCGAGCAGGGGATGAGGGACAGCGTGAGTGGAAACACACACACACACACACACACACACACACACACACACACACACACGCGCGCGCGCAGACGCCTCGCTGAAGGATTGGAAGCCAGACCAAATCAAAGGGAGCACGTTTCGGTAATGCTACCATGCATGGGAGTGGGAGACCATTAGCCTAAGTTAAGTTGTTTTTTACCGTGTCTTTTGCTTACAGATGGGCGCTCTAGTTATGCTGACAGTCTGAGTAAATAGTGTTTGTTCTAAATTGTCAGTTTAGGTCATCCTAATCCTAAAAGTCTGCTGAGTAAACGGCTATAGTAAACACTGGGTAAACTATTGCGTTGATTAACGGCCTGGCGGGCCGTACGTCAGCCTGACACAGGGCCACTGGCTCCATCATGAACACTGAACACAGGTGTCTATACAATGACTAACAAAAGACAACTGAGACGAAGAGAGATGGGGGGGGGGACTGGAGGTAGTGGAAAAGTGTGTGTGTGTGTGGTCTAACATGTGGTCCTGTGTGGAGTTGGTTTTGGACTGAGAGCCAGCGGTTTCCAGGCTCTCCGGCGCTCCATAAAGCCCGTGGTAAAGGCTGCCCTGCTGGGACTGGAGCGGAGCGCACAGGAGCCAGCACCAGCCGCTGGAGCTTCCTGGCTGGAATTCTGCCTCTGAGGTGGTCCTCGTTTCCTGCCCCCGGAGCTCTTAGGGGAGGGGGGGGGATGTTTGTTTGTTGATCTGCTGGGCGACACGTGTTGTTATGTGGTTACTAGGGCGGCCTCGTTGTGACAGAGGAGCAGAGCGGCTAGGCCTAATTTGATTTGGTGAAGGCAACCGCTGGGAAAGCTGGTGGTGTCTGGAATGCCGCAGTATAAAAACAGTAGGCTTGCTGGGGCTGTAACACGCCCCCCCCACCCCCCACACACACCTGGCTTGACTCCCCTCGGCTTAGTGGGAGTGAGCTCTGCTCTGTAGTATCATGGCTACTGTGAGGCTGAGATAACAGGCTGACCTAGCCTTGAACTGAGTGTGGAGGCAGGAGGACAGATAAACGGTAAATGGACTGCATTCATATAGTGCTTCTCAACCGGAATGGAAGAAAGCGCTGGACAATGTTGCCTCTCATTCACACACACACACACACACACACACACATACTCACACTCACACTCACACTCAGGAGGCGCTTGCCTGCACATCGGGAGCACCTGTGGGTTCAGTGCCTTGCTCAAGGACACTTGGACACGTGGACTGGAGGAGCTGGGGATCGACGCCGACCCTTGAATCAGTGGACGAACCACTCCACCTCCTGAGCCACAGCAGCCCCTCGTTGACAGCAGAGACCCAGGAGGCTTGATTGACGTCTCGATGTCGTCCCATTCTGACTGACTGATAAGGGGGTTTGCATGGTGTTCTGAGTCTCATCAGCACGGCACAGAAATAGAAGTGTGTTGTGTATTGAGGTCAGTGTGCAGGGAATGGTGCTATGTGAAAGAAATGTTCCCAAAAGGCCTTGAGAGTTGTTAGTCATTGGAAAAAAATCCCAGTTCAATAGTTGAATTGGGACATGGGGGACCTTGAAAGTATTTGAATTTGCAGTTTTTTTATTTTGACCTAAAAACGAAACCCAGACCAAGCATTGTGCTGATTTAAGAATGCCTGCAGTGTCTCAAAGACTCTGCTAACTAGCTGAGACAGCAGAGTAACATATTTGAACATTTTACGGTGTTCAAACGGGGATTGACCTTAATCGGTGGCGCTACGTTTGAATTGCAGCGTTCATCTGAAAAGTCATGGGACTAAGCTAGCTTTTGGAGAAGGTGTATTTCGACCCTGTTTCCTGTCCAAGCTCAGTGGTGAGACTCTGTGCTTCGACATGGATCAATCCTTCAGCCATCGGCCCCTGTGTCAGAGACAGACAGCAGACAAACGAACAGTGTTCCAGCGCTGCCTCTTAGCTGGCTCCCAGCCTCTCCGGGTCCGTGGGAGGAGCAAACTCGGAAGCAGGCGTCCGACCCTCGGCGTGGGAATCCCGACCGTTTCCTTTTCATCTTTTCCCAGTGCGCGTCGAACCGCCAACGCGTGCCTGTGTGGAGAAAGCTTTGAACTGGCTGGAGATGGAAAAAAACAGAGTTGTTCCCACCCTAGCCTAACTGGCAGTGTAAATTGAGATGTCTCTCTGGGAGGACGGAGAAGGCCGAGGGGGGGGAGGAGCGCTAAATGTCTTCACCCTGTCAGCAGAAGAATACATTCAGCGTTACTATGACACTGACTGCTGAAAGAGCAATTTAAGAGCCCCCGGGGGGGGTTCATACTCCCCACCTCTCTCTCCCCCTCCCTCGTTCCGCTCCCAGTGTCAGTACAGTAAAGAACCGCGTAGAACAGACGCCTTGCTCTGTGACTCCGTGTGCGACTGGAACATGGGAGAAAAAAGGCACATCCAGTCCCAAAATGGCCGCTGTTAGCCCCACGCAAAGCCTGCTGAGAGCTGCACAGTAGGAAATCACTTGGAAACAAGAGCCATACACACACACACACACACACACACATACACACACACATACACACACACACATAAACATGCACACACACCGCACAGTAGGAAGTCCCAGCTAAGAGAGCGGCCATTGTTGGTGTGAGAGCTCTGTAGATTTACAGCAGTGGAATCAGCCAGTCCTTTTCTGCTGGTTATAACAGCACCATGGACATGCTAATACCGTCCTTGACACGGGACAAAAGACACGACATCAGCCTTTTAATGCCTGCTCCTGGCTCTGGGTACTATAGGCTCCTACACACACACACACACACACACACACACACACGGCTGGGACGACAACTATATTAGCTTTTCAGCTCCGTAGTGAGGGGACTCATTTGAACCCAGAGTCCCATTATGAAGGGCTTCTATGGAGGGATTCTACTGAGGGGGTCCAGGCTTTCTGGCCTGTCCTGGAGGATGTGTCCAGTGAATTTAGCTTTGCTTTACTGACAGCAGCAGTGTTGTCTTTCAGTATCTCTTTCAGTCAGTCTGCTCCCACTGTCGGTCCAAGTCACACACACACTCTTTCTCTTTCTATCTGTTTATTTTTTTTCTCTGCGTTTCGTTTTTCCCTGCGTTTTGTTTTTCTCTGTATCTTTCACTTTCTCGCTCTCTCTCTCTCTCTCGCTGTCTCTACCCCCTCCACCCCCTTCTCCCTCGCGCTCTCTCTCTCTTTCTCTCGTGCTCTCTCTCTCTCTCTCGTGCTCTCTCACTCTGAAAGGGGGCAGTTGATTTATTCATCCCCCTCTTTGTGTGTGTACACTGACAGTTGGTTTCGAGGCCCCCCGAACAGCTCGGCTGATGAAAGAGGGCTTGGTGTCGCTGCCTGTTCCCTCTTTCTGCTCCTTTAGAGGCGTGACGCTCGCCATGGACCCTATTAGGGCCTTTAGCGGGGGTCACTCAGTAGACAGGCTCGCTCCTTCCCCTGGGCGAGCCCGTTCACCACAGCCGGCGGGCCGGTGCGCTGGACCCCGTTCAAGTCCAGCTCTCTCTCTCTCTCTGTCTCTCTCTCTCTCTGTCCGTCCACCTTGCTTTATCACTCCGTCTTTCCCCAGACAAGTGGATGAAACTCCTGCCGTCTAAAGCCCAAGTTACAAGGATGCTCTATTTTAACCCATGTTTTCCTCACACTTCTCTCTCCCCCTCTCTCTCACACCCTCTCTCGCTCTCCACCTCCTCCTCCACCTCCTCCTCCTGTGTCTCAGATCCCCTTCTACAGTGATATGTGTGAGAAGCTGAAGGCGGGGGAGAACTGCCAGACCCTGGTGGGCTACACGGCCGTCTACAAGGTGTGCTTCGGCATGGCCTGCTTCTTCCTCTGCTCCTGCATCTTCACGCTGGGCGTCAACAACAGCGTGGGCTGCCGGGCGGCCATCCACAACGGGTGGGGGTCGCCATTTGAAATACAGTTCATATACTGTGTGTGTGTGTGTGTGTGTGTGTGTGTGTGTGTGTGTGTGTGTGTGTGTGTGTGTGTGTGCATGATGTCCAAGCTGCGATGAATCTATCTTACAAAAACGTGTCTTTGATTGTTCGTCCCGGAGTCACAAAATAAAAGTCCTAATATTAGACGTTGGAGAAGGTGTGTGAAGCTTGTTTCTTGTCCGCGTGCGTTGGCCATGTGGGGAGACCGTGCGGGGAACATGGTGAGTCATTCAGCCATCCCACTTGGATCACCGTGTGTGTGTCGACCGTGTCATCAGCTATGACTGTGGACAGTGGACGAGTAGAGAGGGTCTCTATGCTGTGCGTGCGTGCGTGCGTACTGATATGTATGTATGTGTATGGATTTCTATCACATGTAGTGATGTGGACGTTTCCCTCTCTCCCCTGCTAGGTTCTGGTTCCTGAAGTTCATAGTCCTGGTGGGGTGCTGTGCCGGGGGCTTCTTCCTCCCCAACCAGGAAACCTTTCTGGAAGGTAGCTACACAAAGAGTAACCCCCAATCTCACCTCACTTTACGGCAGATAAAGGCCCTGCTGTTCTGCACGCCCCTGACACTCTCTGTCTTTCTCTCTCTCTCTCTCTCTCTCTTTCTGTCTGTCTGTCTGTCTGGTTCTCTCTCTCTCTCTCTCTCTCCCCCCCCCACAGTGTGGCGCTATATGGGTGCAGTCGGAGGCTTCATCTTCCTGGCCATCCAGCTCATGCTGCTGGTGGAGTTCGCTCACAGATGGAACACTAACTGGTGAGAGGCGTTGTGAACGTTTGTTCACACCCGCAAAGTTCATCATCAAGTTTAAAATTTAAAAAAGGAAGTTAGCCGTTGTCCATGTTATTTTGGTAGTTCGAGGTACGTGTGTGTATGAAAGTAAAACGCCTTTCAGAGTTGTTGTTTTTCCTCTGCTATCTTCGCTGGTTGGACCCCCCCCCTAACAACCCCTAGCATGACCTGCTCACTATCAGAACAGTGGACCAGGGAGGGGGGAGTAAAAGAGGGACGATTGTGTGGAGGAGAAGAGAGAGAGAGAGAGAGCGATAGAGGGGTCTTTTGTATGTGGGAGGCCTGTGGAATAGGCCGGGAGGGAGAGCGAGCGGGCGGGTCTCTGGGGACGCTTGTTTATGTGTGGAGAGGAAGGAGGGTGTTTAGGCTTTGGCTGTTTTCTCTCTGTAAAGGGGGCAGGCTTGGCAGCTGCTGGGGAGGCACACTGCAGATGGACAGGATGCACATGGCCGAGAGGCGTAGTCAGCTTCCTCTTTCCACACACACACACAACAGAGGAGGATTTAGTGGTTGTTTTTTGATTCTGTCCACGCTACGATGGCGGAGGGGAAATTGCTCAAAGCATAACCCTGTGGCTGTGCTTGTGTTTGTCGTTGTCATATCTGTGCGCGCATTTGTTTTTTTTTGGTTTTCCACCACCGAGGTAAAACGGTACAAAGGAAGTGAAAGTGCCAGAGGGTAGCCGTAAAGCTGTCTCCTCCTATCCTCCCAGGTTGAAGAATGACTCCCTTTTTCCCCCTCTCTCTCTCTCGTGCGTGTGCATGTGCGTGTGCGCGTGTGTGTGTGTGTGTCTCCAGGAGCTCCGGGGTGGAGTACAACAGGCTGTGGTACGCGGCGCTGGCCCTGGTCACCCTGGTCCTCTTCAGCGTGGCGGTGGGCGCCGTGGTCTTCATGGGCGTGTACTACACCCACCCGGAGGGCTGCCTGCTCAACAAGGTGTTCCTGGGCACCAACGGGGGCCTGTGCCTGGTCGTCTCCCTGCTGGCCATCTCGCCCTGCATCCAGAAACGTGAGGCCACGCGGCTCCCGTTGGCACGGCCGACGTGCTTTTTTTCGCATGGCACACGGGGGGGTGACTCCAAACGCCGTCCGTCTAACCTTTTACTTGTTTTGTTTTGGTACGCGCGTGTCCTTTCCAGTGCAGCCCACGTCCGGCCTGCTGCAGCCCGGGGTGATCAGCGTGTACGTCATGTACCTCACCTTCTCCGCCTTCTCCAGCAAACCCCCTGAGAGTGAGTACGGAGGAGGGCCAGTAGCTTCGTCTGCGCTGGCCTGTCTGCCCTTCTGTTGTCTGCCAACAAGACAGTAGTGTAGTGTCTTTGATCCAGTCGTTCACACAGGGATTCCTGTGGTGGGACGGATCTGTTGGCGTGGCCGTGTGGGTCTGGGGGCGTGCTAACAGACACTATTTTTCTTGTAAATAGAATTAACGTGCATGTCGGTGGCCGTTTGCTGTTACAGTGATTCAATAATAGAGCTAAAATGATGCTAACTGATGCTAACGCTAAGTCACTTAAACCCTTAAGTTGTGAACTGCCCTCTGCTGCTAATGAAAAAGACTATCACGCACATAGGTGCCTGTTTTATGATCTCTCTCTCTCTCTCTCTCTCTCTCTCGGTCTCTAGTGTTGCAGGTGAACGGCGAGAACAAAACCATCTGCAAGTTCGTCTTCAGCTCGGGCTCGGAGAGCGACAAGAAGATCGTGACGGGCGTGGGAACCGTTATCCTGTTCTGCTGCGTGCTCTACTCCTGGTGAGAGCCACAGAGGAGGACTACACAATCCATATCTGTACGGCGGATAGGTTATCTGTAGATAAAAATGACTCCCGACACCCACCCATCCACAGACACTTCAGTTGAACTTCACGACCGTAGATCCCCCACCCACCCCCCGTTTGGGGGGGTGGGGGGGGGCGGCCTTTGCATGGAATTCCTTCTCCTTCCTACAGATAACAATACTCCCATCAATTATACATGTTGGGTTGCTTCCATGGAGAGGGGATGCGTTTCAAGGCCAGAGCAGGCCGCGGCTGATTGGGTGTTGCTGTGAACGGGGCGACGTGATAGGCCGTTTGCTGCTGTTGTCGGGGAGGGTTCACATGTGTTTCCCATCAAGTGTAGGCATGGTGTCTCCTGTGGTGGTTCACTGGAGGAGAGAAGGAAGGAGGGAGGGAGGGAGGGAGGGAGGAAGGGAGGCTCCAGCCATCGAAACCACAAATTACTGGGGGTGTGGGGTGGGGGTGGGGGGTCCACTGACACAACTGTAATCGTCGCCTCTCTATCACCTCATTCCTCCCTCTCTGTCCTCTCTGTCCTCTGTGTAGCTTAACATCCACCACCAGACGAAGCTCTGCTGCCCTGAGAGTGTGTAGGAGCAGCGTGCCTGAGACAGAGGTACACACACACACACACACACACACACACACATTTCTAGTGGTTCAGCATCCTGCCAAGGTTATGTTCTTAACGATGATTAGCAACTCTCACACTGTCTCATTGTCCTGCAGAGAGCGCGCTGCTGCTTCTGTTTTGGAAATGACACCGGTAAGCACACTTTAATTCTCGCCTTTTGTCTCTCTTTTCTTTCTTTCTTTCTTTCTTTCTTTCTTTCTTTCTTTCTTTCTTTCATTTTCAGTCCCCTCAGCCCCCCTACCTGTTTACTCTACCCGTCTCTTTCTCTTCCTTTCTCTTCCATCCAGTCCTCCTTTTTCTACCCTTTCCCCCTGTTTCTATGCACTTTCATCACGGACATGCCCGTTACGTTTGTGAGTCTCATTGATATTCCTCAGTAAGAGAGGGGATTGTGCGACAGCATTGGTCAGTGAACGGGAGATGATGTCACTGTTACTAGGATGTTACTATGGCAAAGTGGAGCTGGGCCAGTAAAGGAGTAGAGCGGACCGTACACAGATACTGCCCCCTGGTGGAGGTTTAGTAACATTGCACCTCTTATGTCGCCCAAGTGGTAATTCGGAACGCCAAGTCCTGTCAGTTTGCCTGACTGAAGGGACAGTAGTTTGCTCGGTTGGCTTGAAGGTAGAGCGAACAGCCATGTCCTGACCTGAAATTTACGTGGAGACAGGAAAGCCTCCGTAAAGACTTTGACAACGCGTTTATTCCTGATTCCCAGAGGAGTACGATGAGGAGAAGTCTGGGTCGGGCCAGAACGTACTGTATGACGAGAAGGAGAGCACCGTCTACAGCTACGCCTACTTTCACTTTGTCTTCTTCCTGGGCTCCCTCTACGTCATGATGACCGTCACCAACTGGTTCCAGTAAGAACCGCCGGCACACACACTCACACACACAACATACAGCCTTATGTACAGAATCCCATATGGTACATGCACGTTTGCACATACACACCTACTGACAGTGTTGTTTGTGTCCATGCCTTAGCACGGTTTTTAGAATTGTTCTGAATCTTCTTTATTTCAACGTGTTTGACACGTGCCTGTGTTGTCCCTGTAGCTATGACGACCACAAGATCGAGAAGCTTTTGGACGGCAGCTGGTCTGTGTTCTGGATCAAGATGGCGTCCTGCTGGGTCTGCCTGCTCCTCTACATGTGGACCCTCCTCGCCCCCATGGTCTGCCCCAAGCGCTTTGAGGCCTACACACGGGCATAACACACACACACCTACACACACGCTCACCGCGAGACCAGGGCGGATGGACATCTGATCCTAGGTCTGTGGTGTGTGGGGGCTGAGCCCCCCCTCCACCCCCCACCCCCCATTTCCCCACGCGTGTGTGTCGCTGTAAAAGGTTGCACCACGAGCTGACCCCCCTGACCCCCCTGACCCCCTTGACCCCAGCCATCCCCAAACACTCTCCACATGGAGTTTTATCTGTTGCCTTTTGGCGTTTGTGTTTTGTTTTTTTTACTTTTGTACTAGTTATACGTCATGTTCATGCTGCCTAGAGGGCAGTTGATGTCTCTCTTTTTTTACTGCCATCGACTCGTGGAATTGAGTCTTACGAGCAGGTTTGTTGCTCAGAGATGGTAAGGATGCTGAATGGCGGTTGACTGGACCATACTTCTCTCTGGCCTGGGACTCCGTGGGTAGCTTACACGTTTCCAGAAACCCTACCGTCTTTTAATAATTCCAAACAATGTTTCCCCAAGCATGCTCTGTTAATGCAGTTCATTTGTGTGTTTATTTTCCTCGTTGTCGCTCCTCTGGTTCAGAGGACTTTAGAGACCTCTGCTCTCTGCCGTTGGACCATGAAGGCATATGAACAGGATTGGGTTCAATTCCATCTCAATTTAGTTAAAAATAAATCAATTTTAAGTTTTAAATAAAAGTTGTATGCATGTTCTAAAAAAATAATATCTGAGATCAAATGGTGTCTCTGAAGTTGAAATGTAAAAATTGAAGCTGGATTTGACCCCAACTCTGATTTCAAACTCATCTCTCAGGCTCATATGTCAGCTGGATGTGTCTTTGGCTTGTTTAGATTGCACCCTTTTGTAGCCGTTTTCTATGCAATTGAACAAGTCAACTAGTCTTCAGACACACGTTGAAACACCCAGATGTAGTTCAGGTTTACTCCTCGGTTACTGTCACTGCTCCTTTCGAGCCCCATTCGTTCTATGAACTTCAGTGGTTGTGTGGGCATACGTTTCTGACGTTGGTACACAGCAGCGTATTTTCCCAAAGGAGCCTGCCTTACCCCTCAGAGTGGTCGGTGGAGAAACACCAGCGCTGAAGAGCTGCAATGGTGAAGAGAGAGGCTGGACAGTATTTTAAGTGTTTGCCAAAGGTAGATCCTGGAAGAAAATATTAATGTATTTCACATTTTTGATGTGGAGAGGTGATAACCCCAAATATCACACACGCAGGTGTTCATGCTCTCTCACACACACACACACACACACACACACCTCAGATTTGTTGTTACCATTTCTAGGCTTAATATGTCCTTGATGTCTTTTAACAGGGTGTTCATTGTTTTTTAAATTCCCCTGAGTTGGGGCTCTGACTGAAGTGTGTGGTCATCAACACTCAATAGCACATCAGCCAGCTGACAGACGAGAAGTCTTTTGTTGGGCATACAAATTATATTTTGAACGTTCTCAACTGTAACTTTTTTTTTTTTTTAAATCATAAATTAATTTCTGTCGTACAAAAGGAACACTTGATTGTGTGAACTTTGGTCTGTATTTGTTCAAAGTTAGGGCTTTGCTAATGTACTCTTTTTGGGAGAAGTGACTAAATGCCATTTCTCTGTAATCCTCTTTGCTTTGCTCCAGTTCATTTCAATGCATTGTCTTGTTATCACTATCCATACTGCTATTGAAGAGGGAACAAGTTCAAACGGTGCTGGACAGAGCCGTCTGGCTGTACACTGCCATGCTCTGCTGGGTTTCCATGGTGGACTAAGGAGACCAATCACCTCACTCACCTGTGTCTTCACCTCAGTTTAGTGTGAGGAGTGTATGGCGTGCATATGTGAAAGTCATTGTATAAAACATAAGTTAACTTAACACAATTGTTCTCGGTTCTTTCAATAAAAAAAACTTGAACAGCATATGTGACGTGTGGTGTGTGTGAGTGTCTATGTGTTTAGCTTAGCGTAGTAAAACTATTCACTTTTCTCCTCTGGTGGGCGGGGAAGAATCCACTGGCCGTTTTGCCTAATGCTCAGGATATTGTTTAATAACATCCAACAGTAAATATCTATTTAAGACATATATAACGTGCATTTATATGAAAGGAAAGGCTGACTATTTTCCCAAATTATACCTTCACAGATTCACCAACAACAAGTTACAATGTCACCATGTTACAGCTGCTGACACAATAGAATGAGACTAACAAACTAACATCTTTGTGCTCTGCTCTCAATTTCTAAGATAGTTTGTCTTTGCATGTCTTTCCGTTCCATTTTCCACGTATTCCGTCTTTCCATGGCTGTATTCTGTCCATCTCTCTCTCTCCACTTCCCATTTCCAGAGATGGCTTCACTCAGTGTGTTGAGTGCTGTATTCCTGGAAATCCGCAGGGATAGTGTCTGGAGGAAAACAGCAATACGTTCAGGAACGACACTAACATCTACCCACGCTCGATCTGGCGTTATCATTAATCCATCTGGAGACACACTGCTTAACGCTCCATGCGTTATATTTTGGTATAAACGGGCTTCAGACACCTGGTAGTAAGGCAGCAACGACTGGCTGTCACTCACCATTGCAGCGGTACTTCAGATTGGACCAGATGATGTTTTCCTGTGAGAAGCAGAACACGCCCAGCCTTCCACCGCGCATGGTGTTGTCAATCTTCACCCCGGAGTCTGCTACCAGGGTGGGACCCTCGTAGAAACGCACCCTGGTCCAAACACACAGCCAGGAACTCAAGCTCACATAGACACAAGTATACGTGTGTGTGTGTGTGTGTGTGTGTGTGTGTGTGTTGACATACAGTAGACACAAGTGTGTGTGTGTGTTGACGTACAGTATACACAAGTATATGTGTGTGTGTTGACATACAGTGGCTACAAGTATAAGTGTGTGTGTGTGTGTGTGTGTGTGTGTTGTACCTGATGTACCCGACCTGGGGCCTGTGCTGGAGGTACCAGCGGTAGGAGGTCTTGTCCTTCCAGCCCACGTTCCTGGGGTCCTTCCAGAGGAGGCGCACCTGGTCGTTGGTGTCGCCTGTGTGCCACAGAGAGTTTCTCATGAACTCCCCCGGACCCGTGGTAGACTTCACCGCCTGGGGAGGGAGAGGGGAGAAGGAGTGAGGATAAGGGGTCAGAGAAGAGAAGAAGGAGGAGGAGGTAGGAGAGGAGTTTGAGCTAATACACGACGATGCCTATTACTGTGTAAAACTTCACACACACACACATATGCATTGCCATAAAACCCCGGCTCCACACACACGCTCACTCACCTTGAGCTGTATGCCCGGCTCCGCCACGGCCCTGAAGGGCACGGCCTGCCAGTAGGTCTGCTCTGTCTGTTTCCACATCACCACGTAGAAGGAGGACGAGTCCTGGTAGCCGAAGATGAAGCCGGCGTAGTCGTCGTCCGTCAGGGTGTTGACGTGGAACGTCCCCTCAAAGTCCACGCCGCTGAACGCCGTGTAGCCTACAGACAGCCCACACAACAAAGATGCAGGCTCCTTAACAGAGCTAGACTCGGGTCATATTAGAACTCCTTTTCAACGAAAACCATTTAGTTTGAATAGAAACGAATCGTGGTCCTGGATTAGGATTATGTGTGAGTAAAAGGTATTTTGTTCGATTTAGATTCATGTGAAAGTTGAGTGACTCAGAAATCTAATCAGATGATATGAAGATGAAGTGCAGAGGGCACAGCGGGTCTGTCTCACCTACAGCCAGTCCGGGGTCAGAGTTCATGGTCTGGACTATCTCCATTCCCTGAAGACAGAGTGTAAGAAGTGTGGACGATTAAACAACAATTACAGTGCACTCATCATCCAAATGAAAAGAGAGACATTTCGATTCCCTGCCATATCAAAGGATCCACTCTCTCGTCTGACCATCCAAACTGCTGGCTAACAAAACGCAGCTTGGCAGCAAAGTCAAACCAGGCACGCTCAGGCACACACAGCATCACACACTAAGAGAGAGGAGAGCCTGTTGACCTCGTTGAGGATCACCCAGTGGGGGTCGATCTGGGCGTCGCCCTCGGGGTCCAGCACCACCGTCTGATAGGCCCTGAAGTCCGTCAGGGTGACCTCCGCGTTCTCCGGGCACGTGTCCCTGATGTCATCCACCTTGTCATCGTCAAAGTCACCCGTGCACGCGTCTCCAACGTTGTCATCTGGAACGGACAAATCCAGTCCGGTTGTGAAATGTGGGGGAACTGTACACAACGTGCACGCACACGCGCACACACACACACACATGCACGCACGCGCACACGCATTCACAATGGATCGTGGTCATTCTGGCCCCGGATCGTGACTGACCGTCAGAGTTCTTTTGGTCCGGGTTAGCCACTAGCCGGCAGTTGTCTGCTTCATCCAGAACGCCGTCGTCATCGTCGTCATCGTCACACTCGTCCCCCTACACAGACCCAAAACAAACTCAAACCACAACCCATCCAAACAGGGGACATCCCCCCCAGGGGGCACGGCTGGTAGAACGGAGTAGATGCTGAGGAGGGGACACACACACACACACACACACACACACACACACACACACACCTGTCCGTCCTTATCCGTGTCCAGCTGAGAGGAGTTGATGACGGTGGGACAGTTGTCCTTGGTGTTCTGGTGACCGTCGCCATCGCTGGGGGAGAGGGACAGCGAGAGGAAGACGTGAGGCAAAGAGAAACACATGAGCAGTGTACACAGATATACAGAGCCAAAACACAGTACAGCATATCTGTGTGTACGTATACACAGACATAAGAACATACAGTATATACAGTGTACCTAGTAAGAGTCAATAGGGAATAGTCCATTACCTGTCTACGTTTGTGTCACACGTATCTCCAACCAGGTCATTGTCAAGGTCTGACTGGTGGAGGACAAACAGGGAAAAAAACGAAATGTCAACGTTCCTTTGGGGCTGGATTATTTACTCGGCATGCTCGGATCCAGTTAGGGTCGGCGGGGGATGACGTCGTGGTCGTTGTCGCCGTGGCGATTACCTGATTAGGGTTGACGACGTGAGGGCAGCTGTCACAGGCGTCTCCCACCCCGTCGTCGTCCTGATCCTCCTGGTCGGCGTTCGGCACGCGCTGGCAGTTGTCCAGGATGTTCTTCAAGCCTGCCAGGGGAGAAAAGGAGCATAAAAGCCGATCCCAGACTGGTGAAACGCAGATGTGTTTTTCCCGGCAGCCGCCTTTCTGTCAGCCAGTGAAGTGTGTCACCAGATGGCAGTGTTTGGATCAGACTGCGGTTGAATAGTTTCCACTAGCCTTCAGCGGCTGGCAGAGGCTGACGATGGAAAAAGACTTCCAGAAGGGAGACAGACAAGAGCAAGCGCTGAGGGACCCTGCGTACTAGAGCTCAAGACATGACCAAACGATCAAGGGGATGGAGACGGTCCAAAGTGCACAGAGAGCATCAAAGGCAGGCAGGCACGCACCCAAGCAGACACAGACACACTCTTAAACAAACTTGGGCAGAAAGACATGGGCACACAATGACTCGCACACACACACACACACACAATTTTCTACCGAATTGAAAGTGCTGCATATGCCAATGGAACAATCAATGCTGTTTTAAATGGCCACTTTAGCAAATATGGATTTAAGTTTCAGGTTAAAAAAAGTTATGATTCCAGACTATTCGATTAGTAAAAGTAGGACTATTTCAGTTTCTACTGGTGTTTTCAATTTAAGGAGGCCCAGCTTCTGTTTTTACTCAAAAGAAAACGGGCTACCAGGTGGAGTGGAGAAGGGGACAGACAGACTGGCTCGGCTCTGGTCAGAACCATGAACCAAGGGCAGGACGGCTGACGTGTCTGTACCGACTGTGGTTTGGATAACCTCGGCGCCACATTTTAACGTCCTCACGAAGGAATTTAGTTTCCCAAAGTCAGGAGCCTAGACTGACGCAATGAAGTTTGCACCCAGTTAAGGCACCTTTTGGTTAACTCATTTATGATTGTTTTTCAATCAGGCCAATCTGTCTGTCTGTCTGTCTGCTTGTCTGTCTGTCTGTCTGTCTGTCTGTCTGCCTGTCCGTCCGTCCGTCCGTCCATCCCTCTCACCGTCCCCGTCCATGTCGTCGTCACAGGCGTCTCCCAGGCCGTCCTTGTCCGTGTCCCTCTGGTCCGGGTTCTCTTTGATCCTGCAGTTGTCGCAGGCGTCGCCGTGGAGATCCTTGTCGCTGTTCTTCTGGTCCAAGTTGGGATGCAGCCAGCAGTTGTCCTGGTTACACAGAGCAGGTGATTTAACGACCCCTTCGTCTTATCCCGTCACCGTGGTCGTTCATGAGTTACTGTGTGTGGACGGACGGTGGAAGCCTTGACATTAACACGGGGAGATATATCAGTAAAGGGCTGCCGTCGGTTTGAAACAGCAGGATGGAGTTCCACTTCCCGTACATCGATGTTGATGATGCCGTCGCTGTCGGCGTCGTCATCGCACGCGTCTCCCAGCCCATCCCTGTCGGCGTCCTCTTGACCCGAGTTTGGCACGAACACACAGTTGTCCTGGAAGCAACGACAATGTCCTAAATTAAATCCGTTGTTCTGAGTGCCAGAGAAAGGGGATCCTAAGGGGCAATGGGAACTGATGGAGCGGGAGGGATACCTTGTTGCAGTTGTTGTTGCTGCAGCTGAGTCTGCTGTCGGGATAGTCGTCTATGTCGGTGTCCTTCCCACACACGTAGCCGTTCCCCGCCCAGCCTACGCCGCACTGACACACACACACACACACACACACACACACACACACACACACACACACACACACACACATATACATACACACACAGTAATAGAGTCAAACACAGTGCATGTCTGGGTTCCAAAGCACAGTCCTCCTGTTCACAGCAGGGAAGGGAGTGTGTGTTCTTACCACACAGCGGATGCTGCCGTCCCTCTCCACCACACACTCGGCCTTGGCGTCGCACGGGTTGGGCTGCCCGTTGGGGCACAGCTTCTCGCCCCGGCAGCCGCTTCGCTGGTCCCCAGAGAAGCCTGTCATGCACTCCCCACAGCGGAAGGAGCCCTGGGTGGGGGAGCACCACAAACACAGACCCAGGCTTTAGTTCAGGGCCTTTACGTAGGGGGGGGGGCGTGATTGATCAGATGTAGGTTTGGTCCTACCATGGTGTTGTGGCAGTGGGAGTTGGCGGTGCAGCCGCCGTTGTCGGGCGGACCCTGACACTCATCTACGTCCGCGCACACCTGGACACACCGTCACCAACACACAAGACAGAGAATGTAGACCTGCTCCCTGAGAAACCCTGAGCCAACGACCAACACCACACTGTGCAACAGAACACTATCTATATGCTGTCCTGCATTGATGTTTTAGTCGCAAAGTGTGTTGTCCGTTTATTGAATGGAATGTGCTAGTTTGGATGAGGCCTTTTCCTAGACTAAGGGGACTTAGGGGGACGGGGTCACCTGCTTGTGGGACTTTGCGTAGGCCACCCCCACGCCGCTGACCTCCGACCCGGTGTATCCCATGGGACATCGCTCACAGCGGAAACCTGGGGCCGTGTTCACACAGCGCACGCCGGGATGGCAGGGATTGAATTTGCACTGTAACAAAAGACACACGCGCGTGCTCGCGCAAATACACACTCATAAAGGCAAACAGACACTGAATTGATATTTGCTCTAAGTGTCTGGGTTGAATTTAGGCAAATATAGAAATAAACCAACTACAATGTCCACACCCTCACACGCACGCAACAGCACATCAAAACACACACACACACACACACACACACACACACACACACACACACAGCACCTCGTCGACGTCATCACAGTGCACCCCGTCTCCGGTGTAGCCATCGGGGCAGGGGGTGCACTGGAAGCCCCCTCCCGTGGCAGGGATGCACATGTTCTGCTGGAAGCAGGTCCCACGAGGGCACTGGCTCAGACCCTGGGCCTGTGGGTCTTTGTCTGGGGTGGAATTGCCCCCTAGCCCTGGACGGAGACAGGCAGTTAGAAGGCGAGCGTTCACACACAGCGTCAGACTGTATCAGGGCAGTGGGACGTGTTAACGGGTTGCAGCGGGTCGTACCACAGGCCAGACACTCCGAGATGGTGTTCCTTAAAAAGCCCGTCTCCTTGATCTGCATCATGAAAAGCAGACGAAGAGGAGTTCAAGAAGTCAGTGGCTAGACACAGGAACGTTACATCTTTCTCATGACCAGGTTTAGGACCTGTTAAACCATGAGTTACTGCGATTCTACAGAACGTTTTTATGAGTCAGGGTCATGGGGGTTAGGCTGTGTTAGACGGAGCGTAAGTTGTGCGTGTGTATGTGTGTGTGTGTGTGTGTGTGTGTGTGTGTGTGTGTGTGTGTGTGTGTGTGTGTGTGTGACCGTGTGTGCACTGTGTGTTGGCTACCTGCTGGTTGAGCAGCTCCTTCATCTCAGACATCATTCTGGCGAGCTCCCGCATGGAGGGCGTGTCCTGACCGCTCTCGAGGCCTATGGGAAACGAAGTGTTTATCAAACCACACCAAAGAATAATTTTCTCCTCTTTTTTCTCCGCGTTTTTCACAGTTCGGCTCTGCTTTAAGTGGTGCTAGGTGAGGACTGTGCTACGTGAGTTCACCCAGCAGCTGCAGGGACTCGCTGGGCTGCACGGTGCAGTCCTGGAGCGTGGCCACGTTGTCTATGGTGTCCTCAATCACCAGCTTCAGGTCTGTGAGCTGGTCCTGCACAAACCACAAACACACGCAGGCATACAGACAGGTGGTGGGCACTGGAAGAGGGACAAACTGTTCATGTCGATATCGATATTCCCTTGAGTTCCCCCTGGGACCGAGCAGCTATGTAATTCTCCAAAGCTGTCTTTAGCGTGGTGTGTATCCTCTCTATTTCCATGACCTGTTTCCACCTCACCTGTCCGTTGGGCTGCAGGGTCCTAAGGGCCACCGTGTTAGGGCCCTTTGGCAGGGAGCCAAAGGCCGCGGGCAGGTCCTCCACGGTGTGCGCCAGCCGACAGTCCACATAGATGTTCATCCGAGGGGGGCCGCGCTGCAGACCGCTGGCGTGCAGCATCACGTGGTGCTCTCTGCCGTCGGCCAGGGCGCCGTGGTTAAAGCTGGTGGAGCCATACTTCCCATCGGCCTTTAGATAGCGCACTGAGACTAAAGAGGGGGAAAAAATGTGTTGAGCAAAAAATGAGCAAATTAAGCGCCCGGTAACTTGCACAGTCAGTACACACGTGTGCGTGTGTGTGTGTATGTGTGTGTGTGCATGTGTGTGTGTGTGTGTGTGTGTGTGTGTGCAAGAGAGAGAGTGTGTGTGAGTGGGTGTGTTGGGGTGTGCATACGCGCACGAAATCTAGCACGGCCTACTCTTATTGAGCTTGGCTTGGACTGTGAAGTCCAGGTACTTGTTGTTGTCGCGGGGGTTGAAGACGCTGTAGAGCGAGGTGGGCGCCATGTTGAGGAGCCTGAAGGAGGAGAGGAGGAAGGCCTCATCCCGTCCTTTGTTCTTCAGACTGCCCTGGAGCAGGTCTGGCAGACAGTCTGGAGACACCAGCAGGTCATACACTGGCCAAACACACACCGTGACACACACACACACGCACGCACACACACACACACGCACACACACGCACGCACGCACACATACAAACACACAAATACACACACACACATTAGTCTAGTTAAAAAAAAAGCCCCGGCATTACAGCAGCATATGTGTTAAATTGACAGAATGTAGCATATAATATCCCGTTATACGTGAATCGTTTAAGGTAAATATTAGCTTTGTGTTAGTGTAGAGTGTGAGAATTACTTTACGCTGCACTGTAGTAACGGTTAAGAAACTGTGATTTCCTGCTCAAAGGATGTAGTGCAGTGCTTTATTGAGTGGTACAGTGTGTGTATGTTTATGTGTGTAAGAGAGTGTTTTGGGGACTGTGTGCATGTGTTTGTGTGTGTGCGAGTGTGTGTGTGACTGTGTCACTTTGTTTTATGGAGTGGCAGAGTGGAGGGCAAAAGGACTGGCAGCAAACTTTTTCCAGTTGTACACACACACACACACACACACACACACACACACACACACAGGCACAAACACACAGAGGCACATGCATACAAAACGCAAATGACCCAATTCGCTAGCATTACAAAGAGACATGTGTTGGTGTGGAAAATGTATGGGTAGATTCCAGGCAAATGAAGTAGTTACACAAACATTTTCCCTTAGAGAAAAACTTTCCTTTTAACTCCAGTTGGGCCCTTAATGTTAACAAGTTGGTAAGTCGTGAATGAAGATCCACTCCATGCTCTAAATTAAGTTTGAGTCACTCATTAGGACATACGACATGACAATTGGATGGATTTTGTTTGAGAAAAGTACAAATTAGAGGGTAGAAAAAGTGACAGAGAGGAGGGCAAGAAGTCCCAATAAATCATTTGATTGCTGGTTCAAAACGTACACTGTGTCACTGGCACAAACATCATTGGCCAAGCATTGTCCTGCAAATATTTTGTCTTAAAAAAAATCTCATCCAAAACAGTGTTTGACAAAATACGAGACAGGCACAGACATATTCTTAGCACTGATCCAATACTCACCAATGCCCTGTGCGCTGACAGTCAGAACCAGCTGGAGCAGCACCAGAGAGTAGACCACTGTTCTGACCCACACGCCCATCTTCTGAACCTCACCTCGAAGCTGCAACGAGACAAGACCGAGGCACTGCCCAGAGAAGCCCCTCCAGTTCCTGTGAAGGAGCCTTATGGTTCAAGTGAAAAAAATTATCCTTCAGGGATCAATAAGCCTCTGTGATCAACAAAGCATGTATCGGTGCAGCAATCCAGGCACCGCAGACAAACAGGCAGACCAATAGTTTAAATGTTCCAGATGTTTCAAGCAGAATCCCAACAGAGGTGAGATGATGCTGTGACCACAGAGAGGTTTTATAAAGCAGAGGGGTGTGTCTTGGTATGCTACCCCTGTAACGGTACTGTGGCAGAGGTTGAAAGGGCTAGGGGGAGTGTCCTCACTGCTACTATAGTTAAGTGGTCCTGAATTTTTATGGGAGTCTTTCTGTCCCTGTAGAATACTTTTAGAGCTCTTTAAGGGGAGGAATGGCAGGATTTCAGCACTTCTGTTTTGCACTGTTCTTAGTAGTTCTGGAGATGCAGATTGTTTTTGTGATCCCATACTGCTAAAACAGCTTTAAAGAAAATAGAAAGTTGCAGATACTGCCATTTGGCTTAGTTCATGAACATCTATATCCTCGTGGTCTGGTATTGCTGGCTGTCGATTTCACACCAGGAATCTGGTATTAATCTTAGTCTCAGAAATTCCCCTATGATGACCACAAAAGCATTTTGACATATTTGTGGCCAAAAGAGATAGACATTTAGCATCCCTCAGTGTATCCCCATAGGTCCGGGTCCTCAATCACCCTAACAGACCTACAGCCAGACAACACCTGGAACTGGTCAGCTGCCTTCCCATCAGCCCTGGGAAGGACTCCAGGTTGAAGTCCAGAGGTGTTTATGACAAAAATGAAAGATTCCCGAGGGCACTGGAAAACAAAGGAAGAAACAAAACAGCACAAAAAACAGCATGCCTGACAATTAAAGTAACAACTAATAATTGGCTTTCTGGGGGGAGGGGGATTATAAAAGTTATTCATTCATTGCCCGGGATACTACCAACAATTAGCTTTTTTCCCTACTCTATTTTCAAAGCCATGTGTTTACTTTTAGGAATGTTAACTGGAAAATGCTTCTAAATGTTTGTTTGCATAAACAACGTTTTCTCTGTAATATATGCTATGACGGGTCATCAGAAGATAGGAAGACACGACTTGCTGCAACATGTGGTAATTTCATAATGATTATTGCCATCAGTATTTTTTCTTGAGGGATAGAATAGTGCTTCCCGACGATTTCGACTGACGTCACTCTTTAACCTGTCAAATAAAACATGGCGACTTCCATGGAACTGAGATGCTGGGGAAGCGATTGGGGTTTGCCCTCTGTACACACCGAGAGTCTCATAGTTCTGGTAAATGCAATTTCCTACGTAACATCTGAATTATTCATGAACACACACAGTTTGTGAATTTGTAAGTCTTTTTTTTCCATGGATAAAATGCACCCTATTGCAATAGTAGCAACTAAGGTTAACTTGCTAAATTAGCGTTAGCTAGTTCGCTAACAACAAAAACGTTAAGATGAAGATTGTTGATTGAAGCCAGTGTGGCAAATGATAAGTAATGGATGAATACTGATGACATGGAGGTAACTGTCACTAGATAATGTTAGCTAACGTTGACTAACTAGATAGATACTTCCTACTAACAAATATGTGATTGTTGCCCCCATATTATGCTTGCCAGGTATCATTTGTCATCACATTGCTGCCATAGTTCTACTTCTATTCAAGGTCGGGTCTTCTGTTGTTTAGTCTAGTTAACGTTAGCAAGTGTTCCCGTTCACGTAGCCCC
>JAVQIZ010068281.1:0-15847 GCA_036023535.2 Galaxias brevipinnis
GGGAGCTGATCAGTGGAGGCTGTGGGGCATGACTGATGCCTCAGTGCTGAGCACTGAGGTACGGGGAAGCGGGTCACAGGGAGAACGGAGGACCCTGTTAGTGGCGGAGGAGCCCTGACTTCATTACAGATAACGCTGGATATGCTCTCCAGCGCTAGATAGACGCAAGTATGCGGCCTATTGACAAGTCAGGATTGACTGATAGGCTGTCAGGCTAGCTGGCTATGCCACTGAAAGGCATTCAATCTGCACTGTAAAAAAAAAGAGCGGTATGGCACAGACGCATAGTTCAGAGGACTATTCTAATCTAGAAGCCGTGCTCTTCCTTTGCTGTTGCTGTGGTATGTTTCTGTGCGTGTGTGTGACGCTGTCACAGCCCAGCCTGTCTCCTTGACGGATGGGGCAGGTATTCTGTCTGACAACGCTGATAAGATGGAGGCCTTCTGAATTTAGTGCCGGCACTCAGCCACGGAAAGCTTGGCTTGTCCACTGTGTCCACTCTGTGTCTCCTCTGTGTCCTCCCTGTGTCTTTGCTGTGTCCCCTCGTTGTTCCTGTGGCCAGGGGTAGCAGGCTAAGGTGCCCGCCTAACTGAGCAAAGGTTTGATCAAAGAACACAGCCATGTAGAGATGAGATGAAGATAGATGGATGTCTGTCTGACTGTCTTGTCGTTGTTGACAAGTCATGCCCCAGTGCCTGTGTTTACCAGTGATCTAGAATCTATATTTGTAGCCGAGGCCACTAGTCTATAAATCTATGTGCTATAGTGGGTTTCCATGGCTACTCAATGCTTAATTGACTTGAGACATTGATTGCACTGACAATCTACCCACTGGGCCCTCCAAGTCCAGACAAGTTCCTAACTGACAGTGATACAGCCAAAGAACAGCAGCATTTGGGGTAACACAGAACAGAAGCAGGCTCCATTCATTATTTATTGTGGTGTGGATTTAGTAGTCCCATGGCAACAGTTTTTGAAATGATTTTTAGGCTGAAACCTGGGATAACAAAACTTTTGCAAACAAACCTGAAGAAATAACAAACAAAACTCTAACTCTGTCTGAAACTACATAACAAAGAACAAACAGACTGCTGAAAGATGTAGCAAATAAAATCCAAAAAGCCACCCCCTCTCCAGCATGAGACTTCATACCAACAACTTGATTTGAAGTGGTTTGTATGGATGCAGTTTCTCTCCTATCTATGAACACAAGTCCATACAGTGTAGCTATTCCCACAAGCTAAAAGTGGGTCTCAACTTTTTCTCTCTCTCTCTCTCTCTCTCTCTCTCTCTCTCGCTCTCTCTCTTTCTTTTAAGTCCTCAGTGTTGCTTCCTCAATCTCTCACCATAGCAACAGACAGGGAGAGAGCAAGAGGGAGCATGAGAGAAAGATAGAGAGAGACAGCGAGAGAGGTTGGCACTCTTACGGTTTGCCAGCACCAGCCGCTCATTTTGGGCAATGATTCAGCAAAATAGATCTGCAAAGAAACAACACATTTCAAACTCCAATCCATTTTTTTTTGTTAAACGGTCTGCACTTTGCAAAGCAGTAGACAATGCTCAGCTCGAAAACAATCATTTCCCAAAATGTCAAGATCATTTTAGATTTACCCCCATTGCCTGTAATTCAGTCAGCTGCATAGACACGGTTGCACTACAAATACCTTTACGATGACGGCGAATTTAAGGATTTAGCTTCCATATATGCTTGTAATAGAAACAGTCACCCGCCTCTAATATCCTAGACAGCGCTCCATAGAATGTTTAGTCTGCTCCTAACGTTCAAGGAGTATCGCCCTGGTGGATGCTGTTAGAACAGCACCGTTTCGGCCCATCAGATGTTTAACCCGGGGCGTCTTTCAACTCGAGCCACGCGGCTTGCATTAGATTATGCTCTTCTCCAATGCGATGGTGATTTAAAGGGGAGAGGTGGCTTCCACGGCCCATAATTCCTCGTCGGCATCTGCATAGCACATTGCTCACTGGCTCAGCCTCCCGTTCTACTCTGGGGCCCGGGCCGTTGTTTTTTCCTGTTGCTACGCACTCTGACACTGTGGTGATCGACTCCTTTAATAAAGTGTTTTCCACGGTGGGGTTTTGAGCTAGTGTGCGTGAAAGAGTGTGGCACCATGTCGCAAAAGTGTAGTGCACTTTGTGTTGGTGCGAATGAACGAGTGTGCTGTGTGTATGTGTGTGGCGTGTGTCTTTGTAATGACTAAGGTCACGCAGCATCTCTTTCCCCTCTGCCTTAGTGGAGGGGTGCGTCTGTGTTGTGTTACACAATGCAGGGCTCCGGCTGCAGTCTGGGGTGAGTCGGTGTGGGCTATCTGTGGAGAGGTGATGCACTGTAGGCAAGGGAGTGCGAGGGAACGTGCTAGAAAGTTTGAGGGATTGAGCGGGTCAGTAGGAGAGTGACTAACTGCACTGGAGTCCGAAGGAGCCAAGTCATAGCAGAACATTTCAGAGCTCGGCCCAAGCCATTCAGTATGTAGGTCAATTACCCCTGCCATCAATTTACCCTCTTTAACAATTTAACCCGGCCTGGTTCGACGCTATAACAGATTTATGAGCCCGTTGCAAACCAAGCGTCGAGAAAAAAAAGCCACATTTTCTGAAGACGTGTCTGAATGTATTAAGAGGGGGAGAAGTGAGTGAATAACTGAAAAAATCTGTATTCCCTTTTGAGAACTCTACTCTGGGCCAGAAATGTTTCCACCTGCAGAGGTTTTTTTTTTCTTTTTTTCTTTTTTTCGTTATGCTAATTGTCCGATCTCACTGCTGTCAGTTTGAGTCAGACCTTCTCGCATGGAGAGACGGCCATCTGCCTGGGGAAGCATAAACTACAGTAGCTGACTGGAAGGGGTGTGCCATTAATTGTATGCAAAGGTCAGCCGAACTAAGTTTCCAGTGTTGTTTGACACCAACTTTCCACAGTCAGCAATGACCATCTGATTTTTATGTCTAAGCTTTTAATTCTGCCCAATTAAAGTGTTTTCCTGGCAAAAAAAAAGGTAGGGCATGCGGGTCTGTGGTAGCTTCTTTCTGCAAAAGCGGCAAAAGCCTTTATTGCTGCCGCTGTCAGACAACGTGGTCCACTGACGCAGCTGCTGCTTAGGATTGAGCATCCTGCATCTCTAATAATGGGCCCAGAGGTTTAATTGGGTATTAAAAGCAAGCTACTGAACCAATACATGTTTTATATACTCACATAAAACAAATGTTCTCTAGCGGGTACACTTATGCTATACTTTCTTTCGTGATGTGTTGTGTTTTCAGCCTGCGGGTTACCATTTCCTTCAGCACTAGCACCACCTGCCTATTGTTTTACTAAGAGATTACCACGTGCTATACCTGACATTGCTATGTGTATTCTAAATTATGTATTTCTGTTATTATTTATAATTATAGAGTAAATCTATCCATTATAAAGTCACCCTACCAAAAGGGCCATGGAAATACTATATTTACAGGTACAGTTTACAGTTTACACAGTTGTTGCAAATATCTCCCCTTTATTTTAGTATAATAATAATAATAATAATAGTATAATATATTTATAGTATTTTAGCTCATGCCCCGAAACATATATATTTGTTTTTCAAAGGCTTCAATACAAACAGTTGGGAGGAACCATTTCCAGTTAAACTTTGCTGGAGGGCCCGGCACTGAGCACAAGTCTGTTTCTCCTAGGGACCGCATGCAGCAGTCGGCCATGTACGACCTGTGTCTGGGCATGAGGCAGGTGAGCCAGGAGTTTGTCCGCCTGCAGCTCACCTACGACGAGTTCCTCTCCATGAAGGTGCTGCTGCTGCTCAGCACAGGTGAGTGCTGGAAGCCCCGTGGTTTGTGTGTGTGTGTGTGTGTGTGTGTGTGTGCGTGTGTACACGTGCGTGCGAGCGTGTGTGCAAAGCGAAATACATACACCATATGCTGGGAGTTGTAGTAAGACTTTGTCTATGTGCATATGTGAATTTGTGGGCCCTCGCAGGGGAGGACAGGATAACAGTGTGGACGTGAGAAGGGTTGGTTACTCTACCTGAAAATCTGGTGTGTGCGTCGTTTTTGTACTGGAGTGAATTTGGGTTTGTACTGTGTGCTCGTGTGCACTGTGCTACTGTACAACTCGCTAGGGTTAGCAGGGACGCAGAGCGTGGCCCCTCCTGACGGGGCGTGGTGCTTTCTGAGCGGACCCACAGGCACACCACTGGCCAGACAATAGGCTAGGCGCAACCCAGCGGTGAAGGAACTCAGTGGTGGGCTGACACAGGCCCCTACGTCTCTGTTTGAGTGCAGGAGCCCAGAGGAAGGAGCTGACATGCTGGCCCCGGGTATGTTATATAGTCGGTGTCTGCTGCCAACTTGACATGATACTCGGGTGTCAAGTGGAAGAGAAGAGCACGCCAGCGTGAGCGCTCCAGTGAGAGGACTAAAGGAAAAGTGAGAGAGAGAGAGAGAGAGAGAGAGAGAGGACTAAAGGAAAAGTGAGAGAGAGAGAGAGAGAGAGAGAGAGAGAGAGAGAGAGAGTTCAGAAACAAATAAAGAATGGGATCAGTCAGAAGTGGTAAGAAAAGTTGGAGGAAAGAGCTAGAGGGAAAATGCTGGGGGTGCTACAAAGGGTGTGTGTGTGTGGGAGGGGGGGGGCTAGTGTGCCCAGTTTGGCAACCTATTTGAGGAAGCCTGTCGACAACCTGACCACCGGAGATGATATGTGGGAATACATGTTGGACTGTACAGGGTGGACAAGGAGAGGCAGCAGGGGCTACTCGCCGAATGGGGGCAAATATCATAATCCCCCAACACCATGTTTTGGTTTTTATTTTAATCAAAAGAGAGTGTCTTGCAATAACAATTCAATCTGATTGTTGAAGGAAAGTCTATTCGTTTGGATTACCCTTCGCGATATTTATTTGGTAACCAGAGAATAATCCAAAAACGTTGGTAGCAAATTTGTATTAGCACACATGTGGTACGAGGATCTACTCGTTGTCCTTCACGACAGTGTAAATGTGATGGCGAGGGTTTTCGGGCCCGTCCCTGTTCATAAGAGACTGTGATCAGGGCAGGCAAAACAATCAGGCATGGCCCGCACTGAAACTTCCTCTGTGTCACCGAGTTCATTGGAGAACAGGAGAGCTGTGTTTTAGTGTGTGGATGGTGGAGAGGAGGGGCGGAAAAGAATCCGAAAGAAAGCAGAAAGAGAAACAGAGAAAGGAGAGCGAGCTGGGGAAAGGGGGGAGAGCAGAGAGAGAGGCAGAGAGGTGGAGGCAGGGGTACGGAGACAGGTGCGAAGCACAATTGGAAAGAGGTAGGAAAAGGAAGGGATGCAGAGAGACATTGGAGAGAGCTGCTTTGTCTATTTTTACTGCCTCCTGCTCTCCTCTCCTCAGCCCCTATACCGTCCCCCCCCCCCACCCCCCCCCACCCCTTCTATCGTCTCCTCAGCGAATCTCTGGAGGTTTACCAGAGAGACCTGTTGTACTTAATAAAGGCCAGTAAAGCACTGGGCAGCATTCCAAGGCCCGTTGTTTTTTCTCCGCTTCCTTTAAACGCGATACGCAATTTTTTGAAGGGCAAGGAGGACGGGGAGAGATGCATGATGGGTAGAGCGAGGATGCCGTGGTTGTCGCAGACATCAGAGCAATTGCACCAATCTATCAGGGCAGGCTCCAGAATACAGAGACGTGTAGTGAGGAGGTAGGAGCGCCCGGTTCTGCGAATCGTGTGCACTGTTGGTATTCATATTTTACGTTTTAGGAAATTATTCCGAGTGATTGCACTATCCCGCCTGCCGAAAAGTGTGCGGTTTTGTCAATGCCTTTTGAGGAGGCTGGAGGACTATTCAATCAGCTTTCTTTGATTGTTTGGGGTTTTGACAGAAACGGAGGAGTATGTGTGTGTGTGTGAGTGTGTGTGTCTTCTTAGTTTACCATGAAGTTGTCAGAACACGTTGGACGGGCAGGCACTGTTGGAAATTCGTTTGGCCTTAGGGTGGTATGCAGTCTTTTGTGGGCGCATGCGTATACACATGCGTGCACATATACAGAAAGATATTTATTTATGACCGTGTGGGTGTGTGTGTGTAGGTATGTCCTGAGCTGCTCCTCCTGGCTGACCTGGGATAAGGTTTCACTGGGCCTGCAGTGTCTCATGTGACCCTGTTTGGGATGGGAGAGAGGAGGGCCGGTGACCTTCCAAAAGCAGCGTTGCCCTTTCACCGCTGCCACACCGCTATTAAAGGGATCCTTGATGGATCGCCCGTAAACACCTCCTACATGCGTTTCTGTTTTTTTTGCCACGGCAGAGACGCAGATATTTCACAGTGAACCTCTATATCCAACTAGTTAAATAAACCTTGTGTTTGAAAAGGCATTACAAATAATTATATAAAGGTACCTTGACAAATGCGTATCTGTTGGCGCGCTATCCTCAAAAGAGCACCGCAGAGAGAGTTGTTTAGATTCTGGAGGCGTTCCAGTCGAACCATTTCCTGTCAGACTGGATCCTCAATCTGTGGGAATCTGGCTTTATCTCCACGTAGACATGCTTCCAGGCCTTAGCATGAACGTAAAAGCTGCTCAATTTCATTTCCTCTGGTAAGACAACTTATATCACACATTGACTGTGGGCCAAGATGCAGTGTCCATGAAGGGGTAGGCTGCTAACCCCCTGCAGGAAGCAGTTAGTCTGGGAACGCCATGTGTGCCAGACAATGACATAGTTTCTGAAAGCCCATATAGATTGCCCAAAAGAGATATAAATATGCATGAATATGTGTTCTGTCATATGGACATTTCAGGGAGTTTGTCCTTCGCTCCCGAAAAGAAATGCTTCCTCTGCAGCCTAAGTGATATAGCTTGGGGAACAAGTCTCTGCTCTGCCTGCAGCTAGAATCCATCCTTTTGACACCAATTACCGTGCAATAATTGCCCTACTTTAGGGACTGCAGCAATCCTAAATGCTACGTGGGTCAGTGGGACCAAAACAGCATGTTTGTAACCTGGCGCTGGGTTTTAGCACATTCTTGTGAAGACGGCCTTCAAGACTAACATGCAGCGTTTACTCCGGTTTTCTATACACATAGCCGCTGTTTTCCTGCTGTCGGATCATTTAAGTAAAGAACAGAGTCAACAGAGTAGAGTAGAAGAGAAAGATGTACGCGCAGCGGTCCAAACTTTTTGTGTTAACAGTTAGCATGTATTCTTGACAAACCTGAACCGTGGATATGTAGTTATTCCGTTCACAAACTATTATGTTACACCGAACCATAATTGCTTCAAGGGCAGTTAAACTCTTCAGGTCACATACTTTAGTGCTCCTTACTGCAGCAATCCCTAACAATGACTTCAAGAATTATGGGGTCAACATTTTGGTGGTGGGTGTATTAGTATGTGTGCAGTGCACTGTAATAAGAATGACATGAATATCTGGTTCTAAAGAGATTTTTACATTTTGTCGTTAAAACCACAATTAGCTTGGCATTTAGCATTCAATAGGTCTGGCCACAGTGTGACAGCTGGGGAATCTTACTCTGGGAGACATTGTCATTCACAGGGGGCTATCTTTGATAATTCAGCTCTTTTTAAACTCTGTGTTTTATTTGAAACTGTGGTGGCGGATCCTGAATGCATATAGCAGATTAATTATCAATCCAAGGCTAGCCACAAATGACTTTTCTTGGTAATTTTATTAAACAAAGATATTTGGAGCTCGGCTGTTCAATGGCATCGCACTCAACTTCTTAACTTCTCATTGAAAAAGGTACTTGGCAATATAGCTGCATTACCTAAACGTGACAAACTCCTTATGGTGAAAAAACCCCCAACACATTAAGACTTGTGCTGCAAACAAATGAACTCTGTTCAATCATTTAGTTAAGTTAAGTGATATTTGCATCTCTTCAGTATTGACAGCTGTGTTTAGGACAACTGAGTTATTGCCCATGGGGGGCCAGTTCAAAACTTTACCTTGGCTAGGCCTGAGGGACATTCTTTGAGAGGCAAGGTGCTTCTTAATCAGTTAGCCAGAAGCAAAATGTCATCTGACAGCTTTGGCAGACGCCCATAACAGCTTTGTCCTCTACAGAGGATGGGAGAGAGAGAGACAGAAAGAGGGAGAGAGAGAGTGAGAGGGAGAAGCGGAGAAAGAGAGAGGCGGAGAGGACGCATTTCTTAATCCGTATGTGGTCGCCCCATTTCTCATGGTACTGCGTGACTGCCCCTCTTAGTGTAGGATATTTTAGTTGGAGAGTACATTAATTGAATCACCGTATTGGAGAGAGGACTGAGTTCATGGTCCTGGACTTAAGCCATCTACTGATGGGCGGATGAGTGCAGTGATTAAGTACGAGGTTAGCTGTCATTAAAAAGGAATCACGGTCTGAAATGGCTGCCTATGACACCCTATGTCGACAGCGAATGCCATGGTCATATCTAGTAGCTTCCAGCAGGAAGGACTGTAGTAATGTGTGTGCTTTATGACTGTACTGTTGTCACAACTTGAGCCAATACCAAAAGCTTCCCACCAGTTGCCTTGATTCCGTCCCCGGGTCAAAACAAACAGCTTGATGCTCCTTCTAGAGTCCGCTCATCCCCCCCCCCCCCCTCTTCCTCTCGTTCCTTTCCAGTGCCGAAGGAGGGTCTGAAGAACCAGGCGGCGTTCGAGGAGATGAGGGTGAACTACATCAAGGAGCTGCGGCGCTCGGTGGGCAAAGCCACCAACAACTCTGGCCAGACCTGGCAGCGCTTCTTCCAGCTCACTAAGCTACTGGACGCCATGCACGATGTGAGTACAGCCCCGCACCCTGCCCTCCACCTCTGCCCGCGCCTCCCAAGTCAACAAGCCTCGGGCCCCGCGCAGTCCGCTCGCATCGGTCGGCAGGCTTTTTATTCTTGATGCTCATGCACCCAGTGAGGGCACTTTCCAAATTCATCGCTCTCATATTGCTGAGAAAGTATTGGCGTGCGATACAGTGGTTTGGGCTAATGCGTTTACTTAGGGGGTCAATGGGGCTGTGGCCCCTGGTGTAAAATCGCTGTATTTCAATGAGTCGGTCCCTGTAGGGGAGATTACTTTGAAATGGCCAGATACCAGGCAGCATTGATAAATGGAAAAAAAAGGGAACAGATCTGCCCACTCGCTGGGGGACCGGGTCAATCCTTTGGGTCACGTTGGGTAATGTTATCAAATGGACAAAATCTTCGCAGCCTCATGCTGGGGTCGGACATTAAATGGAAATCGCAGGGAAGCTTGTCCCTGGGAAAATGGGAGAGGTCAGTGAGATGAATGGGCTTCTACGGACACTGGTGATTGAGTGAATGAGGTTAGGGCTGATGCCACAGCGGCTGCCCCCCCCCCCCCATTAGAATGCAGGTGGGATTTACTCAAAAACCAGTGGCGCCCCCAAGTGGTCAAGAGTGGACCTGTTAGCACACGTGATCCAACCTCCGCCTCACGCATCAGATGTTGTAGGCAGTCCCCTCAAAGGAAACATTACAGACGTTTCTATCCCCTTTGTGTGTGTGTACGTTATAACCATAGCAAAATATAGACCTAAACCTATGATGTCCAAACATCTATCAACTATGAACTATGAGATTCAACCTGTCTTAAGCCCATCTGCCATGACTCATAGTCCCACAAGGCTTAGAAAAGGCCTGACACGGCTGGACACAGAGCCCAGAGTTACACAATTCCCTGGGAAGTGTCAATGTGGAATGGCCTGACAAAGTGTTTCTCCCTCTGTGTCGCTTGCAGCTGGTGGGGAACCTGCTGGACTTCTGCTTCTACACCTTCCGCGAGTCCCAGGCCCTCAAGGTGGAGTTCCCCGACATGCTGGTGGAGATCATCAGCGACCAGATACCAAAGGTGGAGTCGGGCCTCACCCACACCCTCTACTTCCACAAGAAGTGACTCCTCCGTCCGCACCCAGGGGAGAGACCGTGACCGAGGAGAGGGGACAGAGAGAGGGAGGGAGGAAGGAGGGACCCGAGCCTTACCAGTGGCCCCACGCCGAGTGGCCCCAGTCCAGTCAGCCATCCAACAGGCTTTCTCTAGGACAGGAAGGGACGCGGTGCGCAGCAACACGAAGTGGGCTGGAGGAGGGGACGAAGCCACGGACCCTGTTGCCGTTGCTCGCTGGCCGGAGCCGTGAGCAGCAGGATCCATCGGAGCCAAGGACACCGCACTGAGGAGGACTTTTATTGTGACCAAGCAGGCCCCCCCATTCCCCCCCAAAACCCCTTTACCCAACCGCCCCCACCGTCCCAAAGACGATGATGACAATGTTTTTTTTATGGATATGAAGCCATACATTTCTTTGTTTGCGCTACGTGGTGGTGCGCACAAACACACTCTGAAAATAAAACATAACGTCCACACGCGCATTCTTGCAAACTCACACACGCACACTCACTCACTCAAACTCATTAACACGCACACTCACTCACTCAAACTCATTAACACGCAAGCCCTCCTACAATACTGAAAACTTGATAGCAAATGATAGCTAAGGCTTTAGCATTATTTCACAAGATATAGCACTACTCTGAGAATATGTAAAACCAAGAAAAATGACTATGCTTTAATGTTGCTTTGCAGTGTGCTGGCATTAGACTTAACATTGCAAAAGGATTCAGCAGGAGGCATAATATTCTTAACAGTAGTTTTAGAGTACAGTATGTGTAAGTGCAAAGGTCTTTTTGATTATATTCCAAGGGCTATAAGCTTCACAGTAACTGGGATAGTTCAATACAAGCTAAACAAAATCCACTTTTGATTCTCAATCGGTGTGCATTAAAAAAACACCCAAACATAGGCAAAGACCCATATACTCAGTTTTTCTAGGAAGTTGTGTAACAATCAAAACTACTGTAATATGCAAACATCAGCGCCGACGCTGCTTTGAAACGTAGTGTTTCTATCAAATTGTGCAAAGAGCGTTGGAGCTCTGCCACGTCACTTAGGCGCGGGGTGTCCGGCTTTGTGCTGTAGAATTTAATAGCGCAACTTTGTCAAGCGATCATTTCTATCCCAGATAAGTGGCGTTGAATGGAAGAGACCATGCATTGATAAATAGGACGGCCAGTGGTAGCCGCCGTAATGGACTTGGCTGAGGTGCGTGATTGCCGCTGTTTGTGTTCATTCCGGAGCACCAGTTCTTTTGTCTGTTTCTACACAAAATGAAGCAAAACCAGCCCTTTGTGAACTCAACTAACACATTTACTGTTCCCACCAAGAATAAAAAAACGTTCTTTTATATACAAGTGTGTTTGAAAAAGGTTTAGTTTTTGAAAAGCCAGCCATTTTACATCGAGGTGCTTCTTTTGTACAAGGCAAATGACACATTGTAACAGTAACAAATGTACAGCACACCACTTAGTACAACAATAACATTTTAAAAATAGACAGATGTATAGTGCTATAACGTAGATATGGGGAACGGAGCCCGGTCCAGGAAATGGCATCGCTCTGCCATGCAGCTCTGTTAGAAAACAGCCATTATAGTAAACTGGCTCAAACTTGTACAGACATACAACTAGTACAGTCACATTTTATCCAACTGTCGTACAGGAGAAGGTGTTTGTGATGATGATGATGATGATGATGATGATGATGATGATGAGGAGGAGACTGCTGACCTGGTCACTTGTCCTGCGTCTGTGTTTCTCATCCGTCTTGTTTGTCTAGAGCCAAGTACTGTATGACTGGCCTAGTCGTCCAGACCATGCTAACCATGTTTGTTGTACCCCCCACGCCCCTCTCCCCCTGCCTGGCTACCTGGGTGGTTTGCATTGCGCAACCTTGATGATAATTCTACTGAAAAGTGATAGCGATGTAGCTATTGGAGTTGAAAAGAAGGGGTTATTTGATTTGTTTTAATGTGTGTGTGTGTGTGTGTGTGTGTGGGTGTGTATGTGTGTGTGTGTGTGCGTGTATGATTTATCTGGTAGGCACAAGCTAAGTGGATCGGCCTTTTCGGCGTGGGCATTCTGCGTTTATGTTATAGGATTATCGTATTGCCAGACTTGGATTTGCACAGAGTAAATACAATGTGAAAAGAGGAGGTATTAGAGCAGCTAGCGAGAGGCGTCTGGCTAAATAACTGTGATTATGTGGGGGAGACTTCTGCATGGTCACCCATTTTAAAGGTAGACTTTGCAAGATGACTCTACTCGTACAACTGGGCTCGCACACTACCTGATGTTGTAAGCCCCAGCCCTGAGAGTTCGGTTGCAGAGTCTATCTTTCATTTGGCCCGACGTTCCACATCAGCCGTCTCCCCCCTATGATAATATGTGCGTGGCGGTGAACACCTATGGTGGTGGTGAATGTGGCAGGATCATAGACCCAGTAGCATTGAAAGAAAGGCACCCATTACGTCTCATTTAGGTTTTTTTGCGATCCTTGTCTTTTACGGTCTGTGGTTGTGTTCAGGTTGTGAAGGACCCTGAAGAGAGCCCCCCCATCTTTCCCGTCTTCTTCTTTGGCCCTGCTTTTTTTATTAAGCTAAAAAGAGACTTAATGTTTAAGTGGATCATAGGACGAATTGGAAAGTATTTTTGAAAGAATTATATTTTGCTGGAAAACAATATTTAAGTACTTTGTCTAAAAAAAAGAGATCTTTTTTTGTAAAGTGAAATGTTTATGCATGCTTTTTGATGAGATGTTTACATTGTATTTAAAGAAGGGAAAATTGTGCCTTTTTATCTCACCTAATCTAAAATTTTACAGTATCTATTGTAAATAATACATCAAGTCTTTATGTTGAGTATAGTACAAGAAACATTTCTACTTTAACTGTCTAGATGGATATTATTTGCAATTCGTGTGGGTCCCACATTGTTTTGTCTTTATTATCTTCCTTTAAAGTAAGGTTGAATATTATTTGACTTTGCATCATATTGTACTTTTTGCATTTGATGTGTCACAAAAAATAGGCAAAACGTTTGGCTTTTTTTGTAAAGATGGTTAGATCATGTATACCAAGTGATGGTTCCATGAGTTGTTGCTGTTGATATGATTTTCCTAACCCATGGCCATATTGTTTGATAAGCACTACACTAAAATCAAGATCACAAACTATTAAACCTGAGATACATGAAAGCATCTACCTTGTCTCTCGAGTTTGATTTTGCAACCACGTTTTTCTAACAGAGGAAGTGGTATACTGTCATTGGCATCGGATCATACAAAGTTTCATAAACATGAATTGGCACTAATATTTTTGAAGGATTAAAAACAATCACCATATTACAGCATATATTAAAACATCCAGTTTAAATAAACCCAGAAAAAGATGAAGCACTTTAATATTCGTACCAATCTAATCCTTTCGCCCACACTGTCTCTGCATGGGAATTACTGATTGACTAGCATACACTTAATGTGCAGTGAAGTTATCGTATCTATTTCCTGTTAATAAACATGAATGGGGCGTGGAGACAGATTAAACCATGCCAGAGCATTAACTGATATTTTAAATCCCCAAATTCATTTTTAATCCAGGGCTTTGGACAATATCTATCATCGACCAGAGCATTTGGAGTAGTACATCATAATTAATTCGACTGTAAATAAAAACGGACTTCCACTGATTTCATTTAGTGTATTTTGACAACAACGCTGGCTGATCAGTGGCTAACAGGAATCAACAGATTATAATAAAACTGGTATGTAACAAATGTAATTATACGCATGGCACAATAATTATAGAGTACATTTACACTACTAGTTGAATTTTTGGATTATTATGGAAAATATTGTAAAGCACAGTTCATAGACTGTGTTTGGGAAAGTGTGACAGCCGAGCGGGAGAAGAGAAAGCCAGCGATTCAATGTCCATAGCTTAATCCAGGGACCTATATGATCTGGATAGCCTGAGTTCAATATGACTCAAATATGATACTGCACTGTAGACCCAAGACCAGCAATCAAGGCGTGCTTGAGGTAGACGAGAAGGGAGTAATGTGTGTGGGCGTGCAGTGAATTTAATCACAAACACAAAGATAATAAAAGAAAATGTCTAAATGAATGAGGTAGATCCAGACTTGATGACCACAAAAACTCCCTAGATGTCTGCGAAGAAGAAATAACACACACCGATAACCCTGTTACAACCATATCTCAAAGTATATCTGCATTGCCAGACTGCACTATTTCTTTATTTTAATTCTTTTTTTTTTTTGCTCTTTTTTTTTTCTATCTGTCTTTCTCTCTCTCACTCTGAAAATCCAGAGCCCTGTTCCAAATCTCCCCCAGATTTCCGATAGCTTTCACTGTGTAGTCGTGCCAGATCAACAGCATCTATTGGATCAGGCCGCTTTCACGGCTGGGCCCGCGCACATGGCGGCTTCTGTGGCCCACTTTCCCCACACACTTCTCGTTTTCCTTCCATACTCTCTCTCTCGCTCTCCCTCTCTCCTTTTCTGTCGGTCTCTGGCCTCAACATTGTTTGTTATTCTCTCCACTTTCATAGTCCTTGTTGTTTTCTCACCATCTTTAAAATGGTGGCGGCCATTATGTTTTTATTTCATTGGATTTTAGAGTGGCGTAAGAGACAGCCATGCCGGATACGACGGCCAGACACGATGGGAGGGACCGTACAGGGGGGGGGGGGGGGGGTTTATGTCACAGACAGATGGCTGTCTGCGCCGGACAGCTCCGTGTTCCGCGGTGAAGGTCTGTGATGGAAGAGTGTCTGAGGTGTGGGACTGTTTTCTGACGGAGACGACGCGGAGGGGAGGCCAAGGGCGCCTGGCGGCCGGCCAACGGGCCTCTGGGAACAGGGAAATGAAAACATCCACCCTGGCCGGACCAAAGCGCACGAGCACCCAGCTACGTCAGAACCCGAGGCTAGTGGGAGAGGTTACGTAAAAGAGGCAGACAGTCGGCTCAGAGGGAGCTGGACGGGCCGCCACGTTGGAAAAGACCCGAGCAACGCTCCCAACACTACAGGTGCTGGTTACTCTGACTGTGTGGCTTCACAGTCGATCCATCAAAGCCCACAAAGACAACATTATTACAGCCTGTAATATTAGATCATGTCAGCGCTCCGCTTTGTGATTTTGATCACACCCTGTAAGGCGTAGGGAGAGTTTGGCTGCGTGTCGGCAAGTGTTTCCGGCGATTTCCGCAACAAATTACCTTGAAATCCTTAGGGAGCGGGACCAAAGTGAAGCAGACAGACTCTGAGCCAGAGTGACACGCATCGAGAGTGACAAGACGAGAGGAGGGATGGAGGGATGGAGGGATATTTGAGGACAAGAGAACAGGACTGATTGGCGAAAGAAATAGACAGAAGAAAAGAGACAAAAAAAGATAGCGACAGGAAGGGGGGAAGAGAGAAAGGGCAACTGAACGGAAGAGAGAGAGAGAGAGAGAGAGAGAGAAGGGGAGGCTGAGGAGCGGAGAGGGAAAGATAGAGACAGGAAGGGGGAGGAGAGAGAGGCGCGAGTGAAGGGAAGAGAGAGAGAGAGATAGAGAGAGCAATAACGCGAGAGGGGAGGGTGGGTGGAATGTGAAAACGGGGCAGATGAGCCAGATAGATCTGGAGTGGACAGCAGAGAGAGAGAGAGAGAGAGAGAGAGAGAGAGAGAGAGAGAGAGAGAGACGGCGCAGAGAACCAGAAGACGCGGAGCGGTGGCGATGAAGAGATCGGAGACGACAGCCAGAAGCTGACTGGAGGAGAGGGAGGCAGTCAGCCTGACGTCCAGGGTCAACCGTGGAGAGAGGACATAGAGAGACGTAAACGGAGACGCGGACAGAAGGAGAAACGGCGCTGATAATAGGGGGGGGGGGGGGGGGGACGGCCGGACAACGATATGATTAAAAACCCCAAGAAAAACGCGCC
>JAVQIZ010068328.1:0-28646 GCA_036023535.2 Galaxias brevipinnis
TATATACATATTGTCTATCGATTGATGTTAAAGTCATGTTCAGTAGTAATTATCCATATCTGCCCTTGCAATTCAACTGCAAAAATATCATATGAGCTTCAACTACATTTCCCTTGGAAATACAAACATGAATATTATTTAAGGTGCAAAAATGCATTGTATCATACAGTCAACTCTTTTCCCGATCCGACAACAAAATCTTTCTATCATAGTGTTGATATTGTGCGGACATAAAAACACTTATCAAGCAGAAAATAAAAATCAAGCATCATAACAATAACCCAAACTTTGAGCAACGCCATTATCTTGGTATAAGTGAATGTTTTCTAGATAAAATAGCTACTGCATGTATTTTTTTTTTGTATAATCTAATTTCTCAGCAACATTTGTCAATGGCTGCAGCAAGCCTAGTTTAAAATAGTCCCAGAATAACGGTGGACTAAATATAAATACTGCTGACCACACTAGGTGTGATGACTCGGCAAGACTGGCAAGACAGATCAACAATCTTAGGACCAGGTTTTTCTCCGAGACTTCACGCTTGACAGTGAGTCATCACCCCTGTGCTACCACTGTGCTAGTCTGGACACAGGGTGCTTTAGCCCAAGACCACTGTTGCTGGTAAGATTCTATAAAAAAGTTGCACTTTGTGATTCCCTTTGAACATGGTGAAAAAATCTAACCTTTACTCACCCAGAGGCTCACAAATGAAGTCAATGGAAAAATCTCCGCGAGGGGGATTGTTGTTACAAAAACAAGGGAATGGCAAAAACAAAAATTAAATATAACCGAAAGAAGCATAAGTGACAGACAATGTCACTGATGGAATGCGAAAAAGAGGAAAAATGACTGAGTGTGACGCCACCGGCCGGGTGTTTTTTCGGGCCTTGTCAGCAGGGTTTGAGGAGTGGAGGAATGGATCCTTGGAGCTCAAAGTCGGGTCTGTGCCTCGGGGATGTATATCTCGATGCTGTCCGCCCTCTCCGTGGCCGAGTTCTGTCGGAAAGACGCCGCCCGCTTGGCGGCCATGAGGCGTCGCCTAGCCTCCTGCCGCTGCCGGTCCTGCAGGTCCAGAGAGCGCTCCCGCGTCATGCTGCCACGCCCCTTTGGAGGCCTCTTGGACAGGGGCGGGGGCCACTTTCTCTCCTGCACAGGAAGGGGACAACAGGAGATGGGGGGACACATCCACTGTAAACATGTGATCCAATAAAATACATCAAAGTGTTTATAGGTGTATGTATCGGTATAGGTATGGTATATCAAGGTGCTCTATCAGCTGATACGTCACATCCTTAGATATATATTTGGATTGGCTGTGGTTGTGGTGGATGTCCAACCCATTGTGGTGGTGATTGGTATGGGTCTGTGTCTGTGTAAGCCACACCCACCTTCTTCTCCGGGCTCTCTACGGGCTGCCACTCATTGCTCTTGATCTGCTGAAGCTCGTTGAACTTGGCAGTGACGTCTTCGATGGAGAGCTGCAGGAGGTCCCAGAAGCCGGCCAGGTCCTGAGAGGTGGGTCTGGGCATGGCACTGGGGTCCTGGAGGACAGGGGGGGAGGGGAGTGAGCGGTAGGATGGCTGAGAGAGCAGGCTTGGCGAATGGTGACTGGCGGCGGCACCGCAAAACTTAAGGCTTAAATATCTTTCCCCTTTGGGTATCTGGTGGATTTTTAGGTACTTTATACAACAATAAACCATAAAGTATGATACCTTTCTGATATACATCATCAGTAAAGTTTATGAGATAAGCTCTAATGTTTTCTAAAACCTGTTATTATTTTTTACATGCCTGGATTCTAATAAACCCATCAAATGGTTTTCCATGACTAAAACCACCACTAGATGTCCCTCTTTCACTATATAAACACAGGTGCATTCTGTGCAGTTGCTGGGTATAACATAGGCATTTATAAAGCAGCTAGAGACAGTGCCTTGTCATCAATCATCAAATACCATTAATAGTATTTTTATATTCTGGGATGTAAAAAAAAAAATTGTGAATGACTTCCACATGCCATTCCACTTGACTGGCCAAGAATAAGGCACATACATTCACAAGTAAAGACTCACACACTTGTACAAACACTCATGAACGACTAGGTAGGACTAGCTTTTGTAGAACACTCTCTGGCCAGTAGGGGTTAGGGATGCTCTCTCACTCAGCCACGTATGCAAGCTCAGAGAAATCTAAGCCCTGTCAAAGTAAATGTGGGACTTCATTCATCATCCCATTATCTCTGGGGAGAGAGGAGACGGAGAAACCCTCCAAAAGTAGGCAAAACACTGCCTTCAAGTATCACACTCATCTGGCAGAAAACAAACCCACAAGCTACGGTGAGAGAGAAGGCTCATTAAGGAGTCCCACAACAAACGTTCTGGCTTTCATTGAAAAAAATAAAAAAATCTGCCCGGCCACGAGAGGCAACTAGAAAATACGTCTCATTTTATTTTTAGAAAATGCACATTCATTCTCTCTCTTCCTTTTATTCACCCACCACCATCTTTCCATCTTTCACTGTCCTTTCCTCTTTCTCTGTCGCTATCCTCTTGTTCATCTCTTCCCAGGATCATCATTAAACAGAAACACAATATTTCCCAAAAACCCAAGCACGGCTTTTTTCTGCATATTCAAAGAACATGTGTACCTAAAAAAAAAAGCGTTGACATTTTGTGGATGATTTGCATATAGGGTCCTACAATAATGGGAGGAAAATGTTAAGACTATAATGGGCCAAGTAAGCAGTGGCAGTTCATTATTCATACTACCACATTCCTATTCACGCTCCCGTCTCCATGTCTTAATGAAGGAATTTACCCACTGGCACTGGCTTTCCCATTGTTATTCTCCTTCTGCTCTCTGCGGGGTCAATACAGGAAGAGGCGCTGGTTCCCCATTGATTTTAAACAGTCTATTTCTGGAGCCAGTTAGTGCAGTTGCTGCCCTAAGACTTTCTTGGGTTCTTAGACTGGGTGAATAAGGTCATACCTGAGGCGTTGGTGGTTGCTATCAAACTGCGACTATTGGGTACGGTACATCCTAACTTATGTCCTGTCTTCAAACACACGTCCACACAAAAACACACAGCGTCAAAAGAGGTGTCCACTCACTAGGTTCTGCTGACACAACCAGTAGAACTGCTGGAATTTTTGTGACATGAGAAGCTGCGCGCTGCCCACCGCACTCCGGATCTTTCCTAGAACTGGACGACAAGCAGAAGCAAACCGCAGAGAGCAATATATATTACCACAGTTCGACGGTACGGCATGGAGTGACATTGAACAAAATGGAGGGTGTGGGAAAGATGGGAAAAAGTGCGAACCATGGATTCGTCATGCGATTGTTGCACAGTTGACTAATGAAAAACAACATATTTTTGATAGATATTAGTGAATGGATGACGAACTTCACGTTCCCAACCACACCAACGTGAGGAGCCCCTGCTCTGGGGCCCAGAGAGCTATTGTATGTCTTTACCCTGGGGACACTCACTCTCCTCCGACAGGTCGTTCTCCTCAGCTTCTCGCTCCATGTCTTTGCACCATCCCTCCATCCGCTTGGTCTCGTTGTGGAGGAGCTGCATGAACCAGGTGCCGTCCCTGCGCAGAGGTGACACGCGGCCCCCCTCCGCCCCCTCCAGACTGGGCTCCACCAGCCAGGGGTCTGGCTGGGGGCTGGGGGGCCCACTGGACGACCGGTAGTCCTCCCGGTAGCTGAACAGGCCCTGGGTGCGCACGGTCCGGACAGCCCCGTACTGGGTGGGTGTGCTGGGCTCCGAGTGGCGCTGGAAGCCTCCGCCAAACTGCAGGCCCTTGTCCTCCATGGTGGGAAAGCCCTCCAGCTCCATGTCCGCCTGGACTGCTGTGGTCACACTGTTGGAGCGCTTGAACCGTCCGTGCCTGAAACACACATCCATGGAGACAAAAACGTGAGGAGAAAAAAAATTGAATTTTCAGCAAATGAAAGCCATGAAACCCTCAAATCAGTGGTGTTTTTAATGTGTTCCTACGTACCTTTTCTCGTCTTCCACCTGGATCCCGACAGAATGATACTGAGGGAGGCCTTTGCTTTCCGTCTCCGAGTCCGTGGCCGTTTCCACCTGGTGAGCAAAGCATTAAACAACACACTCATTTCGGTTAAGTTGTTCAACCGAAAACAAAACACGCTCAACACTGTACACACACGCGGCTCCACACACCACTACATCGTCTATATTTAATCACAGCCCACAAGGGCTTACATAATAACTAAATTGCATCACCAAGCCTTTATTTATATCTCAGACTTCATATTTTTCCCAGACTGCTTAAATAGATGCACCTATACAATAAGTGGTTGGGAGAGAGAGAAAGAGAGAGAGAGAGAGAGAGAGAGAGAGAGAGAGAGAGAGAGAGAGAGAGAGAGAGCGAGTGAGAAAGAGAAGAAAGAAGCAACAGAAAGGCGGCTATTGAAAGCAGTGACAGAGGAGGGGTGCCGCTTTGTCCCGGGAGCCATTGATTTAGAGCAAATGACTGTCCCTCTCTATATCCCCACACATGACTCACTTTACAGGACTCCTCCTCCTCCTCCTCTACCCCTCGCTAGCCAAACGCCAAGCTCAACCAAAGCACACCCGCACCTCATGCACATTCATCTCCCTCAATGGACGTCATCGCTATTAAACGGCATCCCGTAACCTTATTGAAGTAACGACTCAAATGCACCGGGATCAAATGTCACAGTCAGAATGAATTGACGAACCATGCCAGACGATGGTGTTATACGATTAGTATCGTGCTAGGTGGAGGGACGTCGATGAGGCATCATTATCTTGAAGATGACGATGATGATGAAGATGACATTGACGATAATGATGATTACTGTGACGTCCCTACAAGTAGTTTTCCTTTTTTCCCCCACTGTGTACGACTAGAACCTATTGGTTCAGAAGTAAAGGCATGTCAATAAAACACATTGTACACAGCATAATGTTAGTCAGGACAACTTATGAAAATGTTAACAAATGATTGTGTACACATGGAAATGCATTAGAAGTAGGCGTCAAGGGTCTGCTACTCTGAATACATTTGCCCAAGGTCATATTTAAACACTCAATGAACAACCATGAGTAGGCAGCAGATATCTGCAGATTCCCCTGACAGACGCTGAGCAAAAGACCTGAAGCAGGTGGAGGCTGGTGAGGGGGTGGGTGCGCAGCAACAAAGCAAAGTATGGCAGTGAGCAGCAGTAGGAGCCAGTGTTGTGAGCGAAACGGGTTTAAAATGACAATGATAAACTAAGGAGCAAATGTGAACGGTTGATTGGTGTGACATATAGAGAGAGAATAGCTGTTGTCTGAGTTGGCCGTCTGAACTGGCTCTACCAAGGTGTTGCCTCATTGATATACAGCATGTTTAAGCAATATGCCTATCCTGGCCAAAAGAACCCATTGCCTCTAGGACATCATTTGAAACAGTAATGACATTGATTTGATTTGTGGCCAACCTTAGATTGATAACGTAATCAAATTGAATTACAACAGCCATTTATTATCAGCAAGGGTCCCAGCCAGTGCCTATGGGGAGGCGCGGTAGCTGAGCTGGGACCTGTAGTGAGCCGGCAGCTTGGGATCTCTTGGCTGACCGATGGCCCCAGAGCCATACAATCCTCAATCCCGATAGGTTAAGGTCAGCTAAGGTCCCCGAGGCGTGTGTGTGTGTGTGCGCGGCAATATTCAAGCACATTTCAATAGGCCAACAAATGTCTTTTTTGTGCAAATGTACAGTATAGCTTTGAGTGACTGTATGTGTGCGCACGGGGATGAGAGGTGGAAGAGAAAAGGGGGAGCTACCTGTATCCCTATGGAGGAGCGGGGCGTCTTCAGGTACTCCTCGGCCTTGGACACCAGCACCGCCTTGTCGCACGTCTGGACCGAGGTGTGGCTGCCCGTGGAGGCGTGCCTCTTGCCTGACGCCGTCTCCATAGCCATGCAGACGGCCTTGGTGCTGTCCAGGCTGTCGGTGGAGTTGTAGAGGGCCCGGGCCAGGCTGTCGGGCGCCCACAGGCCACCCCGCGGGATCCTGCCCTCGTGGTACGCATCCTGGGTGGACTCGGTGCTGCTCTGGGCCGTGACGGAGATGACCGGCTTGGTGGTGGCGCGCGGCGGCACGGGCGGGGGCGTCTTGGTGTAGCCGGGCGCATGTGTCACCGCTGCAGAGCAGACAGGGGGGGGCATGGAGGGGCACAGGGTAAAGAAAGGCACACATCCGGACCGGGAGACGATAGAGAACGACGAAATAACAGCCGCTAGGACACACACCACGGAGAGTGAATGAAACGGAATCCCAGCGGGGCCGAGGGATTGTGCACCATGCACCCTAACAACACAGCAGAGAGCGACACTCTCTCTGGCATTAGCCTATCGCTGCCACAGAGAGGGACACTGATGGAACCTAATAGCGTCCCTGCTAATAAGGCCTGCTTTTTGGAGTACAGTCCCTCCTGGGCAATGGAGAATTATTGGAAGGGATGCCTCTTTCAAATGCAAATGAGAATATGGGAAGGTAATCCATCCAGATGGACCTAGCAGCAGTGCGGGGTCAGGCTCCCCTGGCTGAGTGGAGATAGGGATACGGACGGTCACTCCTTTGATACCATTGACATGACATGGAAAAGGCGTGATATCTTAGTAACAAAATACTATAATATGTTTGAGTCAGTAATTATGATTTAAAATGCATTCAATGTTAAATAAACTGCTCAAATTATTCAAACAAGATTCCACTTTATGAAGTAAAACTACAGTGTTGGATGTAATCAATAATAAAAAGAGGACTATCCTCCTGTCCTCAACACTTCATTATGGCAATTATAAAATATGCAGGTTTGAATCAATATCAATGCCAGTGGCAATTCTCATTCTAGCGCACTACTAGCACATCATAGTATCTTTGTGTAGTGTATCAGTAGCCTCTTCAGATAACGAGATAACAAAGAGCTACAGGTCTAGTGGATGGTGACACAAGGGGGGGACCAGCACAATCTCCTAACCACCAATCCATTAACTCTGCCGAGTGAGTCACTGATGGAGAGAAAGACAGTGACTCAGAGCGATGACGAAAATATACCTCACTATGAACATGTTGCGCAAGACACAAAGGCACAAAGGCACAAAGGCTCAGGTGGATTTGCCCTCATTTCTATCCTCATCCAGCTACCTGACCGCCTAATCAAACTATCTCACTGTAAGAAAACCAATCCAACTAAACGCTCAGCTTGTATCCTTAACTAAACATTAACTAGGACTAACTAGGACAAATACAAACAAACCCCCCACCAGCTGTCAGACTTCAGCTAATTGTGCAGTAGCTATAAGAAGAAAAGAGGAATGAATCTCAAACTCTAAAGGCTGCAGTTCTTTTTGTCAAGACGGTGTGAGTGGACACCGAATTGAGCAATACACGGCGACAAACGGCGCACACATCTTGACATTTCCCTCGCTGCTTTTTAATGGTGGGTTTTCTCGAAAGCCACAACGTTCGAAGAAGCGGGTCATTTCACGGCCACCCATTCAAGAAGCGGTTTGTTTGGATTCCCACAGGCAGAAGTACTTTCATAAGTAACGACGCCTGTAACTGAACTAAGATGCCGCCCGGCCGCCTTTCCAAAGGCACACACCAGCTGTGTGCAGGGGACATTTTTCAACAGCCATGTTTTGGCAAAAAGCCGGTGGGGGAAGCACCAGCCCAGGGCGTGAGGGTGAGTTTTTCCAGCCCCTTAGAGCATCTTTTACGAGGGGATAAGTCCCTCCTTGCACTCTCCTCACTCAGCCCCAGCGACTTTCACATCTTCAAACAGCCAGCCACCCTGTGATGTGCCGCTGTGACGCGTCCACCTCTGTCCAGCCAGGACAGCAGCACTACGTCCCCCGTGTCACGTCTGGGACATCGCCCCTTCAGGTTACACACAACCCATCCCCTAATAGGACGTTCACAACAAGACAACCGCAAAAAAAAACTCAAACAAAAAATGCTTGGATAGAATTCATAAAGTACAAGACATGGCTTGTGTGCACAGTGAGGTGCGTCCGTTATGACAAGGGTAGGGGGTACAATGTGGACACGAGTTGTAATTGGACCCCGCACGGTACAACACGCAAGCTTGACATCCGAGTCAGGTGTGGCGGCGGCTAGCTTTGTGAGCTCACTGTGAGCTTGGGTTTGGTAGCACACAGGTTCCGTTGCGTTGTCTTTTACCTGGAGGGGGCTGAGCCCGGTCCACGCTGCAGGAAGTAGGGAGGCGAAACTGAATTCCTGGAAAGAGCAGGCAACACGTGTTAGAGAGAGGAGACATGAATTGAGGTGGTGATAACTCTTACAAACATAAGGCATATTATACCTGTACCTACCATACCACACTCCAAGACCCAGAGACAATTACATGATACAGATCTATAGATACAGATCTCTATCTTTGAACATGGGTATTCAATTATCAGTCAATAACGAAGACATATATATTGGAATATAGGGTGCTCACATGGTCTGGCAAGGCTGTGTAGCCATCCAGACCACAATCATTCTATCAGTGACATCCAGATTGTGGCAACCACAATGGGGTTACTAAGGTTAACCCACAGGTATTAGATTGGTGTCGACAGTTTAGGCAATAAAGCAAATGCACACTATAGAGACAAAACATACAACATCATTCACTATGTCTACACGTAATTGCATCCTACTGATAAGCAACTACCGAATATACAATAAATACATACAAGAGGAAATGATCAAATGAAACTAAATCATAAACACACAGTACAAAGAAAAATAAATATGGAAGGGATTTCTGATCCGTCGTGGTAAAATAATAATATTTAATAATAAAATTATTAAATTAAAATATTTAAATAATACTGTGTTTTTAAAATGTTTGGAGAATGCTATTTTTGTAAAATTAAAAAAGTTTAGAAAAATCCAAGTCAAAACATTTCAGACATATCTAAAGACAAATTGCTAATGCCAATGTACCACATAAGGATGCTGAAAAGAACTGAGGAGTGAACAAGTAAGGCACATTTACAGATGCAACATAAATACATAAATATAGTTTAAGGCTGACCAGATGATGGAGTGGGCAAACATAAAGAGAGAGGAAGAAAAGGACAGTGGAACATTCAATATAGCAAGCAATAAACAAGGCAAAGGTCAAGTAAACATGTGGTTGTATTGGAAGAGTATCTGTCCAGAAATTGCTGTTGTGTTTTTAAATTGAAGAAAGGCCATGAGAATCAGACGGTGAGGCGACACTGAAAATACGACAGTGTGGGCTGAGAGGCGAGGCATCGCCGACGGAAACAGGCAACATCATGAAAATAAATAGGTTGACAGCATTCTGCGTTATTCGCTGGATGGTTCTCACGTTTTAATCTTCAACTGAGAGTGCAAGGCAAAGATTAAATTTAGCAAGCAAAGGGACATAAAACCTGTCCCTGTCATCTATCCATATAAGAAACCAATTCTAATTCAGAACACGCCGTTTGACCTTTCTTTGGAATCGCATAAGGGCAGGCCACACTTTACATAAAGTGGTGTAGAGAACATTTGTTACATGACAACCACATTCATAAGACATTTAGATAGGATGTTAAAATATAGAGCAGTCCTTAACATTAAAATATCATTAACTGATACCACTCTTTTCTACACTTATACATTATAACTAAAACGAGTTGTCATAGAAGCAAATGCAATTTTAAGTAATTATCAACTGCAGTAACTTTATATAAAGAGTTGCCTTATATAATATCAAACAGCATTTTTTGTATAAACGATCAACAGACGTTCTTCTTTTCTTCTTTTTTTTAAATAGGACTCTTTAAATGTTGTTAAGCTTCATAAGTGGTCCAAATTTATCCTCATTGGATTTAATCGAGAGACTCTCTTTTCCACTTGTGCCCCCTGCTGTAGACGACGCAGACTGCGATTGGGGCTGAGGCTGGGGATACCGCTCCTTCTCAAGTCTGGATGGATGGTCGTGTTGCTGTGAAATGACTGACAAGCTACGTGACCATGGCGTCTGAAAATGTATTTCTAGCAGGATGACTATATTGTTATGTTTACAGAATGGCACGTTGACAGGCTCTCTAATGCCGGGACTCAATCACCAACCATGATCTTCTCTTTGGGGGGTTCTTAAGACGTCACCCAAAGTGCAGCGGGTTACAGAGGACAAAATCTGCTTCCCTTCAACCAAATGTGTCTACTAAGATACAATTTCGATCATTCGATATGGATGAAAGAGCCGGGGATGTTTCTGTAGACTATAGATCGGAGCATCATATTTGAGGTGGTTGAGTGGCTGAATGAACGAATGGTTTGACAAGGGGACAAAGAGAAGTCTATTTCAACCCAACAGACTCCACTTACAGTATGAGCAGCTGAGGTTGCCCTTTTCCAAGGCGGGTTGGGGGATGGCAGGGAGAGGGAGGGGGGTTGGGGGGGGATCCTTTTGCCCATAGCCACATACATATATACATACAGTGGTGATGCCCCCATGGATGCAAAGTGAAAGAACCTTCAATGAGTGAAAATACCAACAAACCTTTGCAAATCAATGGCCTTCACAAAGTCTTTGGCAAGATAGCAAAACACATTCCCTGAAATATCCCTACATGAGTAAGTAGCTAAATGGGTGTAATTCGGTTTCCAGTTTTCATTTAGGGGAATTGATATGGTAACATAAGAAAACTGTAGAACTACACAAAAGGGGCCAGGACTATGATATCTAAGGCATGCAGTATATAACCCAGTTTCCACATGTAAAACCATTGAGGCATTCCAATTTGAAGCCAGTATTTTTGATCAAATACACAGTCAGAGTGAGAAAGCACAGCATCCAGACACTGCGTTGTTGTGGGGCAGGACTGGAGGTTAGTTTGTTGGCTCCTCTGCTCTAGCCTGCACAGTTAGTATCTTAGGGACACCAAATGGAACAAAGTGGGTCTGAATGCTTGTAACTTGAAGTCTGCTTTGAACATATCTAAATAGCTTTCAAATTTTTGTACCTCAAAGTAATTAAACATTAGTTGACTAGTAGCATTTTACCAATTGTTAAAAAGCAGCATTGATTTGTTTCTAGTTTGCAGAACAAAGCTGTTATGTTCAACATAACCTGCCTTGATGTGTGCAACAATATTTTCCATAATAAAATATCACTAGCCCCACTGACCTGCTGCTATTCATTAAAATAAAAAAGATAAAACAATGATTAAAGCAATATGATGACTCATTTACAATAATTACAATTATCAAAATGTATGGTAATTATATAGTCATAGCACACAAAATAGAATAACTGTAATCAATAAAATTGGCATGTGATAATAAAAATATAGCGAAAGGGTAACATGCACATCATAAATATCCAAAAATGTTCTTCTGAACATGGAGATGGGGATGGCATGGTCATTTTATGTGTTATCATTACAAGTAGAGGTGCACACATGGGTGTTCTGTTGTTGTTAATACACTAACAATGAGACCAAAAAAGGCCACAATCATTAACGTTTAACATAGTACCTGTACGGCATGCTGTTCAACGTGCAGCTTTCTGCATTTTGGATTCGACTAGATTTAGGTGTTCAAGGGTTAAAAGGAACATGAAGACATTTACATTTACATATATCTTAACAAACTGAGTGGGGATGATAGAGATATTTTACATGAAATGTAATTGTCTCATGAACAGAAAAATATCAACTGGTGGGAGAACATGTATGAAGAAATGTATAAATATAGAAAAAAAGCATAAGAAAACGGTGCCCTACCAGACCTACCGTACGCTCTACGCCCCCCAGCTAAGCTACGGGCGCCTAAAATGAAAAAAGGGTGATAGCTTAGTACAAAAATAATGCATACTGAGTTGACCAAAGTATGATTGGTCAACTCAAGAGTGATTATTGATAGAATTGCCTGGTTTGTCTCATGCTGTAGATTATACTTGTGTATGGCTGTGTGGACTATTGGATTACTGACGAGACATTGAGATGTGTTTTTCTGACAGACTCTCTGTGCAGAGAACATACCGCTAGACATATTCATTCTACTGTATGTTGCTTTCTGCTGGTTTCCCCCTTTGTTTTTTATATTTGGTTGCCATTGTAAAGCTATGATCCCCAGAAGATGTTTTAAGGAAGAATTTCTTTCAAATTAGCAAGTGATCATAATAATCTTGCTCAATAGTTTTTATATTGATTTATGGAAAAATACATAAGGCAAATAGAAGTTTGAACTGACATTCACAATAAACCATCACAGTAAGCAAAAACAATAATAGTTGAAAAAAAACATAATAATAAAAAAAATACAAAATAAATAAGTAAACAAATTTACAAACAAAAAAATTTTAAAAAATAAAACAAAAGTTAACAATAGCATACTTTAATAATGTAACAGGACTCATTAAGCACATTCTGAAAGCCTTGGAATTCTTGATGGGAAGAAAGCAATTAATGTTCAAAACGATTTACAGGTTCCTTTTTTCTTTTAGTTTTGAATAATTTCATAATTCTTAACGATCTTAAAAAGGTCAGATTATATATCTCAACCATTTTAATATGAAAGATTAATCTTCACAACCATTTTGATTCTAAATAAAACTGAAAAAGTAATGAGAGTAATGGTGTAAACTTTGGAAGCTGTAAACTAGTCTTAAACAAAGAGCAAGTGTTTGGGCACATTCTGAATTTCTGCACCTGAAGCATAACTAAGACTCTTCGATTATTAGTTTACTTTTTGCTTGTGAAAAAATAAAATAACAACTATGAACTTGGGTACCCTAAGCATTTAGCTATGACTAAATCAATTTTAGGGAAGTACAGAAACGTCTCAGATTGCGACTACAAGATGCAATGATTGCAAAATTTGATATTTCTGGTTAGCATAAAAGCATCAACACTAGTAATTTGTAACTAGTCTGTAACTAACTATTTCTAGTAATGTTATTTTGTTTTTGGTAGTAGTTAATCATTAAATATAAATAAATTACTATTCAAGTAGGCTTTTAATTCCTTCATTTTGAATATCATTTAAAACATTGCTACTATCCGTGTGTCTCTAGAGAAACTTTTCAGGCCAAGTGCTCCTTGTTTCTTGCTGAATAATGACAAGCATAAAGTGTCATGTGAGATTACAGAGTGGACTTCAACAGAATTCATACACTACTGTTGGTAAATGAAATGAACAAAGGTGACAACTCTCAGCTTAGTGCTACCATACGTTTAGGAAACTCATCCTAATACACACTCACATGAAATAGAAAAACACCAATCTGGCAAATACTTGGAAAAAAAAGTTAGCATTGCCTGAGGGTCATGCAAAAAAAAAAAAATAATAATTTCAAAGGTCTCTGGAAAATCCACTTCATTGTTTTATGTGCTTTCCAATGTTGACTTGTAGGAGTAGTAAACATAAAAACCTAACATTAAAGCTGCACCGGGTAAGATTATGAATATAATTTTTAAGATTATATATCATCCCTTCCCGACTATACCTCTTCTGCCACCAAAGAGGGTGACATAAATCACTGACTTTTTTTTACACAATGCAGTTTTAAGTTAGCATACAAAACATCACAGAGAACTAAAGACTTGCATAGAATGAATGAATGTAGTTTTGAGACATCATGATTGACCAGTCTCCATGATGGATTCAGCACCTTTAAATAAGTTTATACTCCCCAGAGATAAGGAGGGATGCAGAGAGAGAAAGCCACTGCATTGTCCCCTCATTCTCATTCCACAAAAAAAAGAAAGGAAAGGAAAACACTTTTTTGTCAGTAAGTATTTCTTCGATTAAAATGACAATAGGCTGATTTATTAAATACTGTCCAAGTCTTCTGCCATTCACTGTAGGTGGTTTTCATAATATAACCTGGGACTGGCCTACTTGCAGGAAACACATGAATGACATTGACCTTCGATTACAACCAAGATCAGATGCGGAGCTGTGTATTTCCATATTGCAGAGTAGGGGAAAGAGTACCAATGCCTCAGAGCCACTTCCCAACCTACTCAACGTCCAAAGTTGGGGAACTGTTGCAGCAAAACACCTTCTTATAGGGTGAGTTACTGGGATATAATATATCAATGCTAATAACCACTTGACTAGACATTTTGCAGCCGGTATATCGACTTATAATAATAGGTTGAGGACAAATCTAACTCCTTAGGTCTAAAAGCCTGTGCTTGATTTTGTGTGGCTGCTGATTTGCACATATTTTGACCTTGATTTTTTAACACTCTGTATCGTTTTACGTAACATATTCTCAAAGTGCCACTAGTGATGTCATTTGGTCGTGCAAAAGGGGGAAAATCCGCCTCCCTGATGACATGAGAGCGCTTTCTTGACTGTAACCGACTCCTTAACGCAGAAAGTCTCTTGAAGGGTTCACTTTTGAATCGAGGGGTGATACACGTCTCCATGGTCTAGTTTCTGGGGTCAAAGATCCACAACGGTGTGCCGTGGAACTCGGGGAGCTGCTTCAGATAGGCCTCCATCCCACGGTGTTCAGCCAGCATTTACTTTGGTACGCCATGTTTTGTACGACGTGACAATGAAGGAGACAAGTCATGAATGGGATGTGACTGGTTAATGGCCAATCAAATGCCTCAATTTGAATTATACCTAAAAGACCTATTGGTCCAATGTAGTAAGAGAATGACCTAATAAGGATTTATTGGCGCCTGGCTAAGCCATCACTAGTGAAGGCGGTGTTAGTATACATTCAGGGGTACTTACTATGTACCTCTGGGGATATGGATAAAGAGGTAGAGGGGGGGCTGATTGTCTTACATGTCCAATCTATCGACATTAAACAAACTCAAGAGGGTGATCAATGAGGAATTTATGGTAACAAATGTCGTAGTGTTTTAAAAACACTACTGTAGGTGAAAGGTGCAGTGTTTGGTTTTCAACCATAAACACGATATCTTGGTCAAGGATTCATGAAAGAATATGGTATGATGGTAATCTGAAACAGTACAAGCAATCTATATAATTTATCGGTCTGTACAGAAAGGTACATTTATATACATACATACATAAGGGTTGATAATGATTGTGCAGAAATGGATTCAAGCCAATATTTGAATGGTGAACCTGCAGAAGTCCTGACTATTCACTCACATTTTTCTATGGTCTTAATCTCCTGTTATTATAACCCTTTGAGGTCCTTTTAGTTCCGAGTGTAAATTAAGATGAAATGTAAACAGTTTCTATTTAAGGAATATATAGATTAAGGGAAAAAAAAAACTTTCACACATTTGTATGTTAATATGAGAATATATTATTTTGCTTTCTTAAAAGCAACTCCGTAATTTACTAATTTGATAATATGAAATATAAGATGTAATTATTTAAATATATCAATATGAATTACACAAATTTACATTTGAGCTCTTAGGAAGCGTGTAAAGCCTGCATGTAAACGTTTGTATTTAGCGGGGAGATCCAGTTATGGAAAGCTTACAGTTTTGGCATGGACTTTTGTTTCTATGGTCTCCAACTGCCCCACAAATGTATTGAGTAAGTGCACACACATTGACAAGAAAAACAGTGAATGGCTATGGAATAGCATGGTTATGATTGTATAGCCTAACCAACCAATCCAACTCTTTATAAGTACCCTATCTATATTTTTGATTTGGTCATTAAAAAACTAGGGTTTAAAAAGTTATTCACAGTATCATATCAGTATCATTGGGTGCAAAAGGAAGTTTCTTCACAGGGAGAAACTGGAATGGGTATGAACTACCTAAATTCCCGAAACGCTTAGCGACAGAGAATAGAGAAGACATTAGGCCACCAAATCATGTCAATTAAGTTTGATGTAACTGACTTTGGGATTTAAGTTTTGTGGATAAATTATCCTTACGGTCTACAATAAACATTTTCCATTAATTATACTTACTCGTCAGTGTCTATTTTACAATTCTTACCTAATACTATGTGAGGCTCAGTTTTGTTATACAATACTGCGCTCATTGGCACTTGAGGATTTAAACATCAGTCACATTCGCGTCCGAACTGTTACATTCCTAAGTCAATTCATCGTTTTTGTAAATAGGACTACTTAACTACCCAAAGCCTCCATTTATAATGGCTAATCAAGACACTTATGATGACTACAATGTTGCCCTGCCTTTATTTGTGCACTCAGGGCTCTCACCCTGTCACTTGCTCTAGTTCTCTGGGTGCGTTTCATGAAAGGGGTGCCCCCTGTATGTTTCTCAGATGTAGAATGGCAATGATTAGAATGACATTGATACGTATGGCATGGGCCCACTGGTGTACTTCCTGCTCCACAATTCCAGGCTGGCGCTGCGGCGGCCTTCTGTGTCTGAGGGCTTGCAGGGTCTCTGCTTTCGGTTCGTATCCCAGGGGAAGTCTTCTGTCGGCCGTGGACTGCTGGGGCTGACCGTGCCCTCCGGCGTGACCTCGGGCGTGCCCTCGGTGATCTCAATGCAGGGCGGGTTCATCAGGTCTATAATGTTGAAGGGGGAGGGCTCTGGCTGGCACATGACAGACTTGTCCTCGGTGTTCTGCCTGACGGGCCCGCTGGTCCCGGCCTGGGTGCCCACAGACACCCGGTCGTCTGTCTGCGTGGAGGTGTCGCTGCCCGTCTCGCGGCACAGCGTCCACATGTTGTAGCACTGCGTGAAGTTAAAGAAGTTGCTGTTGAAGGTCTTGAGCTCGCCGCACACGTCCCGCCGCAGCTCCGCCAGCTCGTAGCGCATGGCCGAGATCTCGTCCTTCCACTGCATGTTGAATGCGGCCACCATGTTGGCCGACTCTTTGAAGGCCTGGATGGCCTGAGGTACGTGGGGCTCGGGGGCGGCAATGGGAGGGGGAGGGGGGATCCTGTAGGAGGGCGGCGACATGGGGGGCACAGAGATGGCTGTGACCGTGGAGCTGGTGCTGTGGTGGCTGCGCGCGGCCGCAGTCTCCCTCTCCAGCCGCTCCAGCTCCACATAGGCCGAGGAGCTGGCCCCGTCGTCGTCCTCAATCATGTCTTCGTTTAGCAAAGAGGTGCCATCCAGCAAATCATATCCCTCTGGAAGACAAATTTGAATATGCAAACAGTAGGACATTCAAAGGGATGGAACAACTGGAGTGTTACCTGTGAACTTGGGATGTCTTTAGTTTTGAACTTGCAGACACATATCAATGGCAAACGTACAGTATGTGAGTAGAAATGCCTTCTAGTTTATGGACAGTTAAAAAAGGACAGAAGTGATTTTCACTCAAGAAAAGCATATCTTCTCTAGGAAAGCTTGCTAAGCTTTTGTTAAATCAATGTGTTTTATTTAGCTACTACAAGAAAGCTACATTGAGCTACTAATACAAGAAATGGTGCTTTAAATTGCCAAAATTGTTTATATATTTTTTTATATATAGTTTTATAATTCTCCCACTTGCTATGGCGTTATGTTATGGGAGTTATTACCCGACATAAAGTACTTTACCCAGTAATAAGTGTGTATTTGATGAATGCATTTGGCCTCACATACTGTCGAGCTTTTCTTGCGTTTTTACACTGCCTTCTCACGCATCTCAATGAACAGCAACCTTCAAGAGTCTTTCCATCTTTTCACCTCACACTCAACACAGTGTAAAATGGAACCGAGCATTAAACAATCAGTACAGATCAGTTTAAAAATCATAATGTCAACTTCCAACCATGTCTCTCAAACCAATGTGTCTGGGGTCACTTTTTTTTGCTTCACGTGTTCCATTTGTATGCAAAAGAAAAGATGAAAAGTCCATGAAAGAATCACAACTCATGTCATCGGGCCTAGTAGCAGATATGAACCCTATTGAACCTGTTCCGGTCCTTTAAGCTGAATGGACCATGTGGAGATACCCAGTGGTTAGGTGGTTCCCCCCCTACAGGGCTGCACCAGGGAGAGGCTGCAATCCCACAGTCAAAGACAGCTGACAAACTCCACACCAAGGGGGGTCAAGCCCTGCCACATGTGACATTTTAACACAGAGGTCAACTTTTGGGGAAGTAAAAGTATAATGAACACAGAGCTACTAGACACAACGCTGCTCTCACAAATGGTCTGGGACAGTGGCAATGTGATAACATTCAGCACTACTGTATATCTTATGGTTGCGGTATGGGAAACATCAAATGTTGGTTTGGGAATTACAATCTTATCATATATGTTGGGACCGATGAGGTGGTTTTAGCACACTTAAATACAGAGACACTGTACACAACTCGCAAAAGCCAGCCTGGCACAGTGGTATCCACAGTCCAATCCAATGTTCCATAACAACAAAGCATTCAAAACGAGGACAAATCGAACCCTCTGGGTTTTGTGAGTTGTCTGGACCTCATGTTTTTTTGGTTCATAATATCATAAAGGGACACTCCTGTTAACTACACGTGCTAGTTTATAGTTATTGCTTGAGAAGGCAGTGCAAAAACACACATAGATATATGTATGCGTGTTGACATTAAAATACCTGTGACAGGCATCACTCCAGCTGTTTCTTTCCACCTGGTTATCCTTCAAGAGATGGCTGGTCAAATGGAGAGGGGGTGCTGCTCTTCTGCCCAATGGGGCATCATGGGATCCCTTCCCCACTCAAGGGCCCGCTAGCCTCGCCTGGCATTTGGGCGGAACGCCTTTAACTTCAATGTTTACCTAGCATACTAGCGCAAGTGCTTGTTTCACAGAATCAGTCCGTTTCCTTGCCAGACAAATACCATGGATTAGTTCATTTCATAGCCTTTCAAGGCCGCTTATTCCCTCCAAAACACTCCACACCAAATAGCTGAGACCGAATGATACTTGGCATTGTAACGTTTTGGAGACGAGAGCACATGGCCAATAATTCTCCAGGGAAACACCATTACACGGTCAGGGCTTCATAGCCAAGTAGGATAGGGTGATCTTACAAATAGTTTGCTTCTACAGACAACTGTGTTTGTGAGCCAATTAAGAGCTGACAGAATTGGAACAGAGAGCTTATTGGGTGAATGGAGTTCAGCACGTAAGACGGTGGGATTGGAGAACACTCTTTGATCCTTAGTACTTCAGTCACAATGTAGGCTGAGGGGATTCGGACAGTGCAAACCCAATTGAGTATAAAAAAAACATCACAAAATAAAACTCCAATTTGAACAAGCAAAACATAAAAAAAGACGTTATTGAAAAGGAAAGAAAAAAAAGTACAGATGTGCACCGTTTAAACCGAATTCATTTTGTATGGTGAAAATTTAAAATTTGTTTAAGTTATTGTCAACAACATTTGATTAAATTATAAAATTTCAATAGGGTTCATAGCTTTACTCTTTCAGGCATACACCAAATGTACTAACAAAGACTCCATTGCAGTGGATTTGTTTGCACAATGACCCAGAAATGTTTATTGTATAATGATATATGATATTGTGTGTAATGTGTTGCAAACAATATTTCAATAAATGTTGTTCTGGAGAGGCACAATTGGTAATTCATAGATCAGAAACTTAGACCAATTGTGCTACTTGACCATCATGCTTTTAAGTGGATTTAAATATCAAAATGAGAAAATGAAGCACACCACTCCCCCTCATCAAGTTTTGATATGCTCAATCTAAATCTTAAATTGTATAATGTACAAATAGTACGCTATTTTATGCAACACAATACAACAATATTGAAAAAAAATGACAATTCCATGCGTTTACTACTAGTCAGTCAACAACTATCATGATTGGAAAGCTGTTTTGTGTAACCAGCATCGTGCGTATGTGCCTGTGTGCGTGCGTGTGTGTTGGTATGTTTAAGTTTGTTGACTTACCGTTCAACATGATTCAATTATCTTTTAATTTATCTTTTCGTCAATAATGTGTTCTGTAAACTTTAATCAGGTCAATATCAGTAAAAAGCATATGTTGTTTGCCTATACAGCAGAGCAGGGGACATTAAAGGGCTGTTGTGGTGTGATATGATGTCTTTGCAAGACTAAGAATTCACTCATGCCGACCCCTGCTCTGTTTCAAGCGGAATCTCGCCTACATGAGTCACACGTTCCTCGCACGACATATATACGATGCCACACAGTTCCACATGCTCAGGACAGGGCCTTGACCTCTTGCATGCCATGTTGTGTCACTACTATGCTGCGTGACACACCAGAGTGCGTCGTCCGGCTCTACACCACCGTATGAGACCAACCAGAGGCCCAGCTAATGATCGTGCAGACACACGCAAGCAAGTCCACACTCATGGGTATGCGGAGGTGACACACAAACAAAACACACGACGGTAGCCGTAATAACGACCGGAATCATTCAAGCCAGCATCCCTGAAGCTCAAGGGTACCCCACTGTACATATGTAGGTATGTCAGGTACGTTCGCATGTATAGGATGTATGAGGATATGTAGCCTAAAGCCCTCTCTCGTTTTGAGCGGGTTTTTTTTGGTTGAGAAATACTGTTACCTGTTGTGGATCTGAGAGTTGAAGTGACAGTGGAGGATGTCATTGAAGGCAAGCAGTCGTCATCTTGGGAATACCCAGCCTGAATTGCACGCAGGTAACTGTGGCTCCGAGTGCGGAATGAACCAGGCAGGTCCAAGGCCTCCATGGCCTGGGATTCTACTTCGCTAAAAACGGACTCGCAAACTGACTCAAACTGGCCATTGACCTCAGTCTCACTCACCTGAGAGACAAAAACAGGAATAGCAGTCCTTAATTTTTCCTCTTCCTTTCTCTTTCTCACTTTGATTCTTCCCCTTTGTACAGTAAATATGAAGGAGTGTTAGCATGAGAAAATACCACTGTCAATTCCGACCTTTGAACTGCATCAACATCTATTTCACAAAAGGCAAGCAATTAACAACCAAAGGCACACAAATCCATCAACAATGTATGTGACCATATTGTTACACACTAATCCACCGGAAGCCATCAGAGTTGTGGCTTTATGTTATTAGAGGTCAAATCCATTACCCCTACTCAAAAGCAGACGTAATGCAACACAACAGAAACAGCATGCCATGTCAAGTCATCGCAGTCCGCACATGAAGCACAACAACATGTTAATTGAGCCCAAATCTACAAATCTCCTTGGACAAATTATGCAGTATAGTATATATACAATCAATTTAGCATTTTAGCAGGGTGACATGCAAAACGGAAAGAGAAGCGACGTGGTCTCGTGAGAAAGCATGCAGAGATCTCGTCAGTGTGTTTGGCTGGTACCTAAACTGCGGTGTGCAGCCCGACTATAGTGTGCAAAAAAGAGGGTGGCGCTTGAAGTGTCGTGGGCTCCGCAGGCCTATACGGCCCACCTCAGCAGGCCACAGCAGACTGTCCGACGCCCTCTAACCCAAACACAGCGCCAACGCTACCCAATCTGTGTGCTCCTCCCCGGCGGACCTGGCGTGGCCTCGGCGGGGTGTCTGTGCGGGACTCACCTGGCTGACGCAGCTAGCCTGACTGAGGGTGCTGACGGCACGCATGTAGCTCTGGTTGCGGGAGCGGAACTGAGGCGGGTTGTAGGTGGAGGTGGGGTCCAGCGTGACGCTAGGGTGGGGCCGCAAGTCCCTGGTGGTTTGCAAATGGTAGCTCTGGCTGGACAACGAGAGTGTGGAGGGAGAGACAATTGTGAGGCATGACTCGCGGGCCCAACGCACGCAGAGGCAATTCAGTGGACGGTTACTTTTCAGCACGTCACAGAATGCACTGTTCAGCCTTTCCCCTTGCCGCGCGTGCTGCTCACACATAGGGCCTAGGCTAAATGTGGCTGGCAGAATGTATTTTCTCTCCGTGATGTATTGTCTTTTCGTCCGTATTTCTTATGCAGCAGTCATTAGCGAGCGCGTGAATCATCCTGCCAGGAACACTCGCCGCCTCATCGAGGCCCCCTTTGAACTCGGATGCAGCCACCACATCAGCGGCGACTCTATCGCCTTTCACAACGACAGTGTGCACGACCTGTCTCCTACGCCCATCTGTCAGTGAATGTGATCTAGTAGCCTCAATCAAAACAGGCTAGGTTGAATTCTCCAGTGGAGTTTGGCAAAACAAGAGAGTTGGGTAGGGGAACAAAAGCAGGAGGTGATCAGAATCCTGGGGAGGGAAAGCGATTAAGCTCTGGTAACAATAGTATGGAGAGTCTAAGCATTGCGAGTTGGGATTAGACGTGATTGACGTGTGCCTGCATGCAGGGCCTCTGCCTGGACTATACTGCATGGCTCCGTGGGGAGTCTGGCCCTTGTAGGGTAATTTCCACCTGGAAACAAACAACCGTCCCGCTCTGGACCAGCAACTTGCACTGAGCCCTAACAACAATAAGCTGAGAGACATCCTCTGGGTCACAATCAGGCAGAAAGCAGCACACAGTTTCAATTGAAGAAAACAGACAATAGACCACCGTCCAAAGGGAAAAAGGTTTAGGTTTAGAAAGAGCCTGCGTGCTCCCTGACTTGAGTAAGCCCACGCCTCCTTGCACACATTGGTCAGATTGGTCAGTGATTGGCGGGCTTTCTAAGATTTTTGAGAAGGTACAGGGCCTACAGGGTGCTCATAGCATGTTCTCTCAGATCATTACATTTATTAATATCTGCAAGGAGAGAGGTAATAAAGGGAGGAATCTTTAAAAAACAAAATGCTAAAAATCTAACTTATATGAATACATAATATGACTGGGGATCGATAAAACTGTTCTTAACAATACAGTAAAATCAAAAGAGGTACTAATTAAACCTGGTTATGATAATGTTATAATTATATCATATTTATAATTTATTATTCAGGCAATTATAATTAATTAATTAATCAACTCAAAATAAGTAAGTTAGCAACGGTTTAACTAGTGAATATATGAATATATTTGAAAATCAAAGAATATTATTAAAAGAATATATGAATGAATAGAAGCTTAGCCTTAGCCAGGCATGGAAATGTGCTAGATCAAGTGCCCACTGGACAGATCATAAACTAATGTGATCCTACTTGTTCCATTTCATGTGTTACCTTCAATGTTCAATGTTAACACAAAGGCTGTGCTAAGTCAGTAACATGAAGTTAATAAGGCTACTTGTGGGTTCAGTCAATTACTCTTGTAAATAGCTTAACACAGTAGTGCACTCTTAATAGGCAATAAGAGCCTTATTTTAGACTGCTGTGTAATTTCACCCAACTCATTTCACAGTTATTACCTGTAACTACTTTAGACATGTAAAATACCTTCCCTCACATACCAGCAGATGTGGCGGTTGAACCCTTTTATCTTTGTTGTGTCCTGTCATTATTTTTATGACTGAAAAAACACTTTAAGCTGTGTCATCTTTTGCATCTATAAAACAGCCAGTTTTAAGGGTTATTATATAGAAATATTTTTAAATAGACAAAATTATATCATAATTGTACCTAGATTTTTTACTTATACTATTACATGTTATGTATTGCTGTTATTAATCAACCAATAACCAGTCACTTTAATATGCTTAGTGCATCATGTTACCTGTTTTACCAAACCCCCAATTATTGACATTTGCTTATTACCTTCCTTCCATCTTTAAATGTCACTGACACCTTTAAAACCTTTTAACTAAAACAAATCATATCCATAAAAGGGCTGGGATATATCCATGGAATACACAAGATGTTTCCCATGCCAAACAAATGGCAGCATAACTACACCCCCCACACTTGCCCCTGACATTGGAGGGATTTGACAGCGTTGCTGCAGTCTTGTCAACATCGCTGTGATAACACAAGGCACATTGTCCGCGTAAGATGTTGGGCAAATATTGGCCTAACAGATGATAAAGGTCAGATACAACAAACTGGCATTGGTCTGTGACACTCAGCAAAGCACTGTTTCACCTGATCTTTGAAGCTAACCAACCTCCCACACAAAGTAAATAGCACACAAGGACAAAGCATTGAAGCGCTACGCACCAATTCAACTTGTGAAATCTGCAAAGCTCTTAGTCACATATCTATACAGGTCTTAAATGTACTGAGTAAATATTGAATATTAAATGATTTTCTTCCCCTGTTGCCAAGCGACATCACAACATGTCTATACAACTCTGATACATATGGTCTCATATATGGTCTCATACATATAAGTCCAACAAACAATCTAGATACTTATTAAGTAAATTGAAAAAATCATCACAAAACATCACTCAACATAATTAACACCAACTTCTAGATTAACAATCAGCACTTTAGTACAAATCAAATAGGATGGCAAAAGCAAACCACTTCTATCTCAGTCAACTAACCCAACTGTCGGTGTCAGAGAGAGGTTTAAAGATCCAAGTTAGGCTAGGAGCTGAAGGAAGCTGAAGAAATGCCTTAGGCCCAGGGGTGAAGGTTTACCATAGGCTGGCAAACGCTCCGTAAACTAAACTACGGTTATTAGATAAGGGTAGTACAAATGCAAATTTCTCCCCAAAAAAAGGGTCAAGTTCAAACACTAAGCATAGCAAATGTTTGTCAACTCAATGCAAACTATTTCCTCCAAATATAAACATCCAAACGTGTCAGTTTGTCGAGGTACTTCAGAAAATAAATGCAAATGTATTCCGCGTTTCACACAGCGTTTATTTTTTCTATCATACCCTCAGGGGGCAACCTGTGCGTGGCTGTTACTCTGAGGGAGGAGCTCCTCGTATCGACACCGTCAACAACACCCTAGCAACACTCCTCCGACGTGCAGCGTGGCCACCTACCTTTGGGGGTCTAGATGGGGCCTCTGCATGACGGATTTGAGGACGAGGGCGTCGGGCCGCACGGCCCTCTGCGGGGAAGTCTTGGGGCTGTTGTCCGAGTCGCCGCTCTCATCCTCCAGCTCTCCCATGGCTTTGACATAGCTACTGCTGCGCATCCGCCGACAGGGGATGTCGTCGTCCTTCTCGCCCGGGTAGCCACTCCATTCGTCCTGAGGCACCTGTGGAAGAAAGCCCACCTGGGTTAGTCACACACACACACACACACACACACACACACACACACACACACACACACACACACACACGTCCAGTAAAGTCCATAATTGTCTGGAGGTCGCAATTTGCTCATAGGAGAAAGGTAGCTACCACTGTGTAGCACCGTAAACCTAGAGCTGGAGTCCAATGCAGACTCTATATTAACGGCCTCTGAGACAGTTTTCTGATTTGCAAGTGCAATTGGGCCCAATTAGCCCGACGAGTGTACGAGCCTAGTCAGACCGTCAGGAAGCACGGCTGGCGCCCAATGATCCGCCATCTTCAGATTCCTGTTGCCCCTCCGGCTTTTCCCTCTGGGCCTGTCTAATTATCCTTCTCACTGTACACAGAGACTTAGCCTCGTCTGGCACATTGGCCAGCTCGAAAAAGCCTCGGAAAACAGCAGCTCAAACTTTTTGTTAGATGCCTTTTATTTTATACCCCGTTCCAAAACCTATACATAGAATTAGAGCATTCAAATGTACGTAGCTGGGCAGTCATTTATATAGCGTTTTTTTCTTGACGTAGATAACGGTTTAGTTGCGAAGGAAAGTTGTATGAGTCCCGCCGGAAAAGGAAATGTAAAAGAAAAAGTCTGGTTAACATTCTGGTATGACTATCTGTATATGAACACATTAATTTCCCCAGGGATAGTATCTAAAAGTGACGACTCTCTTTGCTCTCGTCCTCTCAGCAGATGTGAGCATTGTTTAAAATCCCCAGGAGAGACCCCCTGCGCACTGACTCGCCTGGAGGTCTGCCCTCCTCTGAGTGGTGTGAACCTGCCCAGGGAATGGGTCTGTGGGCAGAGTTCCAGGAGGAAATCCCACGGCCCTACCCATAGAATCCCACTGCCGCCTCTGGTATCACAGTGAGACCCACTCTCAAAGTGGGGATAGAGAGTGAAAAACCTTGAAATAAAACACTGGCTCTATAGGAAAAATTAAACCATTGGTAAAACAGTCTAGTAAATTGAAATCAATAAAAACTGAACAAGGGCAGGCAAAGTGTAACAAATTAATTAATTTGATGTAAACCGAGAATACAGTGGCCTTATAACTACATGCCTCAACGCAGTATGGTTGGAGCCTTCTCAAGCACCTAAATATGCAGTCCAAACTTTTTAGTTGACATGCTGTACAAAATGGCTGTTACAATTAAATTTGCAGTCCTGTGAAATTACTATTACTCTTGGCGTGACAAGAAAAAGCAACGGCTGGGATACACAGAGCTTAGGGCTTTAACAAAACAAATGAAGAAGGTGAAAACAATGTGCAACCTTCAAATTAGGTGTCTTTCACAACCACCTCATAATGAGTTACTGTGAGTCAGACCTTGTCCGGTAATTATATTTCCATTAAACATGACACATATCTCTTGAATAAAAGGCTGCGCCAAATGGAACTAGGGCAGTTTCCACATGCACAGAGAGAGGGGTCTAAGGGCCTACTCTGGGGAGCACTACAGTAGTGGGTGAGTCAGTGGAGTAACATTGTCTCAGGACAATGCAGCGCCGTCCTTCCCAATCCCCGCTTCGTTCTTCACACCTCCGGATTTTCATTTTAAGGGGAATGTAGGCAAGTGTGTAGGATGCAGCCATAGCAACAGGAGGGGAACCGGCAACAGTAGTGCATCATGCATATGCAGCGTCGTAGCCTTAACTGTAAACAGCAAAGCAGGCCCTGCTCAAACCAACGGCAGCACAATTAATACTGATTAGGGGGATTGTGTCCAAATGACGGGGTTGTGTGTAGCTTTAATGCAACGTCTTAAACACAACAACACGGACACATAGCTGCCCTTTGCACTCAAATCTGCCGTACAAGATTTCATTACGTTTGGTGGCATCAAATAAGGTTGCTGCACCCTCAGTCAATCCCTACAAATGAGTAACAAATCATCTTTAATAGCAAATTAAACCCAGCAAGGCCCAATTACTCTTAAGGTAAAAACAATTGACTCCCTGGAGGATGAACAATAATGAATTTCGACAGGTCAAATTAGCCTCACAATCAATGCTCCTGACAAGTTCGACTTGATCCATCTGCCTCCTCTTGCCTTAAGATCTGAGAACAGCGATGTGTCACACGTCTTCCGTCAACAGCACAGTGCAGTATTGATCCTCGGGCCTATAATTCGTAGTACACGCCTTCAGTGTGTGTTGTGCAGCACCTCCCAGAGGACAGGGGAACAGCAGCTCTTAAAACAACAGCCCCGGGCAGCCGAGCTCTCTCCTTCTGCCACTTACTCACTTCCACCAATCAGAGGTCCTGCCCGGCTGTTTCCCCTGCACAGTCCCTGGGCCGCTATCACAGAGGAGCCCAGCGGCCGACTACTTTCCTGGAGGTAACGTTTCAGGGTACATCTCCACTTCCCTCTCCATTTTCCCTCTCCTGTCTTCCACTTAACCATCCGGTCCGTCCTCTCTGTCCTCCGTAACAGAGTGCAACGCAAAGGTGAAGGAGACTGACTCAACAGCAGAATGCACTTCTCAAATTGATGAGGATTTGTCTCCCCCGCAGCAGCTTAGGACAGGAGTATGGGTGGGTGGGGGGAGCTGGTGCAGGCAGAGAGTAAGGCTGATGTCTGTGTCTCTCATGAGAGCCAAACCCTGCTACCATGGGCATTGCGGTTGGCACAGCTACGGCACACGTTTTCTAGTTAGTCAATGCATTCTTTTTCACAGGACCCAAAACGAAAATGCATATTTGTATGAAACCAAACAATGCGCTTAACATGTGTTAATGTTACCTTTCATTTTATAGCTTTCAATATATTCTATTAGGATTGGTGACAAGGGAGGAATACAGTACACCAGGCCACTGTAACGGGTAACTAAAGAGGACCTCTGGCAAGGAGCCACACTGTTAACATAAACTGATCAGCCACTGTCTGCCACTTACCAAGGCAAGCTCAATAACAGCTGGTAAATAGATTAGCATTCAATCTAACTGTAACCATAATGGTTCTGTTTGGTCTTGTCTCTCATGGGCGAGGTAAGCTTTAAGTTAGCACACAAAAAAACATAAAACTAGTAGCAGAGTCAGAGTAATGTGCTTTAACTGTAACACTGATGTAACAATTTAAAGGTGGGGTTGGCAGTTTTCTGGAAAAGGAAAAAAAACGCCTGAATTTGAATATACAGCCCTCCTCCTGCAGCTCTCCCTATCCTAAGCCCCTCCCAACAGAGCAGCACTGGCATATGCACGCGCTTCATATACGCGCAACACAAAGCTGCTCAGCTTGACCAGAGCCAGATGCAACCATCAGTGAGCCAATGGCAAGTTCCGAATCCAAATCGTGGCCAATACAATCTCGGAGCTCTCTCCATCTTTGAAACGCTTCATCAATATTTACACGTGTTCTAATGCGTTTATTGTCAGACTCTTAGACAATTTTTCATAAATCAGTGTAGTTTTGAGTTGCTTTGTAAGTGTAGGCAGTTGTTGCCATTGCTGGAATAGCAACTCCTTTAGTAGGATTGTCTGCCGTTGAATCACACTTTCACTGTCTGCATTTGTAGAACAGCCAATAGGAATGCCCTCTCTCAGAAATGACCTGTGATTGGCCAAAGTCTACCGTCACAGCTAGATTTTCTGAAGCCTGTAAATAGGGCCAAGAGAAGGGCAGGAGTAGAGGTTTTCTCTCAGACCACTTGAATTA